>JAVIWC010000962.1:0-22979 GCA_031894815.1 Creontiades dilutus | reverse complement strand
TAAACATGTTGCCTTAGTATGGGTTCGTATTTATGGTTTATTACTTTGCATTCTAGCAAAATTGCTTTATTAGCAAACTACCCCCCACCCCTCCCCTGTTCCATCTACGTCTCTCTACGTTTCAAGATGTATAGAATCAAAATCATCATCCTTTTAAGTGGCATTTAGTCCGCTCCATCACCTCCTTGTTATACACCATTAGGAAAGTTGAGACACGAATCGGTTCCAAATATGTGTGGGGCGCTTATCTCTCTACTATCTGACCTGATAGGAAGCAATGAAAAGTCTTTGTGAGAAATGCAAGCTCAACAACTTGAGTACTGCAAAGAACTGCCGGTTCAGCAGGTTCTTCTCTAGAAGCGATTTTATTCCCTGAAATCTTCTATTAGCTGACGTAACCTTCAAAGATAACTCGGCCCTTGCTATCAAGCACAAACATACATAGAACATTCACCAGATGTCGTCGAGGATCTATTGACTTCACCAAATGTCATAGGTACATATCACCATGATCATTTTCCGCTTGACATTATGTGTTGACATGTGTGTTAGTCTACACTTGAACTATCAAGTACTGTTCAGAACACAATAGTTAGTAAAATATATATACCTAACGCACGACTCAAAGATCATTCAACAGCCTAGTCCAAACAGTCACAAAAGTCCTCCCCTATCGCTGCAAGTATGCTTGACTAGCAGCTGATTACTAATTGCGGCTTCGTACAGTTTGACCAAAGCATCTACTAAGTGAAGTATATGCAACCCATTTGATTATGATTGTTATTAATGTTTCAGCTTTATCTATCATGAACTTGAACTCGTACCTGCTCAGGCTGCTGGTTGTCCGGACATTGACCATTCTGAGTTCCTCGCTCAACTCTCTGAGGAAGCCTCAGTAAGTGATTACAAAGCTCTCACTATCCTAATCCTGTTACCTTTCCTTTTCCATCTTTTAGGATTATTTCAAACATTTAGTTTATCTGCCTTTTAAGCTATAACATCATCCTATTATCCTGTATCATCATTCTATTTCCACAGCGTTTCTCCGGAGTGTTTGGATGGACCGTTGCGCTTTACATTTTCACGAATTGTTTGAGTTTCTTCATTTGGAAAAGATTGGCTGACAACAAGATGAGGGCTCTGGCAGCTGCTCACTATTCGCCACCGGTGCTGTCACTTTAAAAATGAGTCCAGGAGAGAATTCAAGTAAATTTACTCAATTGTTATTTATATTACTTGAAATGCATAATCCATAATGCAGGAAAATACCTCATAGAAAAGTGCAGTTGTTAAACTATTTGAGGAATACTTCAAAATGTGCATATTTAGCCATCTTTGTGAGGTGTCTTCGTTTTATTGTCGACCGGTTATGAGTTTTCAATCAATGATGAAGCCAGAAATATGATCCCAAAGAAGTGAGAAGAGGGTTAAAGGTTAAATGTTTAATAATTTTGAGTTAACCCTGCCACCCCACAGTATTGTAACTCTGGTTCCTAATAAGCAGACGTAAAATTTAATCGGCCGTAATAAGCTTGAGGATAGTAGGTTCAAACCATAACATTATCCATATTTAGAAAATTTTACGCCCATTCTTCCAAAGGGAAAGTCCAATCCGAAAGCATAACATGGGATCTACATATACATGATCAGCTTGTAGTATCAAAACATTCAAGTGGGAGTTGGCCCGATTCTCATAAACTAATCACAATAACTCCCACCAGCAAGTATTTCTTGAAGTCCCTGGAGGCAGCACCTAAAACGGGAGAAGCACAGGCCCGGGGGCGGAGCCGCTGAACGCTCCCTATCTTACCCATATACCCTGAACTAGGTGTAAATAGATCAATGGGAGCGTGTAGGGGGAACATTGGCCCTATGAAGTTGGCGCCGATGCTGGGCCCCTATAGCCTCATTCTTAGGATCTGGGGCCATAAATGCGGAACTCTAACAAAAGACACAACTCTTCAGGTATTAAATAGGATGGGGCAACACAATACCTTGATGTATGGGGTATGTAGGCGGCGCTTCCACGGCGGAGAGGCGGTGGGTCCAAAGCGGAGAGTCGGCGACGTGGCGGTCGGCCACCCTCGGCCCCTGGTCTCCTCGGGGGTGACGTCGGTCCTGTTGATCGGCTGGAGTCAAGAAGAGCAGAGAGCGATCCTCCTCAACGTCTCGGCTGACGCCTCCTCGGTTCCCCTCCTTGTTACCGTGTGTTGCCCAATCCTAACCCCTACCAGGACCATTGACCAAATAAACAGAAAACCCGGAGCCTCCCAGATTCCAAGAACTCGGCTTACAATGAAATAAGGGTTACAAAGCACCCAACACGACCAACCAACTTCAAAACCGTAATACAAAAGGAAGGGGGGGCGAAAATGTGGGACGAGCCCCCCTTTATCAGATAAACCATTAAAAAAACATAGAACATTAAAATCATAATTGGAGATGTTAATTATCGATGGTCCCACGTCAATTTGTCCCGTTGTCGGCGGGCGATGCTCACATCTCTCCCCCAGGCAAGCAAAATTCGCGTCCCCGCGAATCAGGACGCCAGACACCTGAGGAAGGACAAAATATGGAACAGTAAAAGTTCGAAACAGGGGCATGCAAGCCCCCGCGAGACCAAAAAGCGGCACGTAGGCCAAGTGAAAAAAAAAAAAAACAATTAAACGAACAATACGACTAGGAACAATGAAAAACAAAAGAACATTACATAAGAAACACTTACAATTGAAGCTTAAAGACTAACGAAAATAGTGATACTATCCGGTCACCTCGAGTTAAAAAAAAAAAAACAACAGAGAAGTTACCCCCAAAATAAACCAACTCTTATCACCCCGCTGCAAAGCGAGTAGACCATTCCCGGAATTCCTCTAAGCGCTACCAAGTAACCCGCAACCGTGCTGCTTTGCCTCAAGACCGAGATCCACACACCCCCAAAAGAGCGTATCCACCAATCCTACTATTGCCACTATGGTCAAGGGTCCGGAAAAACCGACACCCCACGTCAGAGTACTGCTTAACCCCTTGGAAGGGCGAGATTCGTCGTCACCAAGTATTTACATCCGCTTTGTCCGCGGAGACGGAGAGCCACGGGAGCGCCGCGCCCAAGAATAATAATAATAATAAAAAATTCAAATTCACCTCCACTACTACCCCGCGATAAAAGCCGAAAATTCGTACGTACGACCCTAACAAATAAACGCTTGGATACGTCCCTACCGGGGAGCAACCCCGCATTAACCGCCAGTAGGTGTTCCACCCTCCATCTCACGACCGCATAACTGTGATAGTTGCTTTCAAATTAGACCCCTACATTCGAACAGCAAAGAAAAACCCGTGTAGCATACTCTTTCGATTATATGCAACCACCCCGCTTCTTCAGTGCCTATACAGCATCTGGATTAAAGGCGGTCCAGTGATCGTTTTCGAGTACGGGACACATGGGACATAATGCCCAAGAGCAGGGAGGCCGGCAATGCAAAACCATTTAATTTTCAAGAAAAACCACCCTTGCGGACCTGCTAGTTGAAATTTCCCCCCAAAAACCCTAAGTCAAAAGGACGGTGATAAAAACGGCAAAGGAAACAAACAAAACTAAAAACTTAACAAAACAAGGCCATCAACCCAGAGGCAACAACGGGACGCGGTCGACAACACCTCCCGTCGAGCCCCGGGCAGCGCCTACCCAACGATAGCCACTCATCGCTTGATCAAAGGACCCACGGGCCCAAGGCCCCCGCACGCACCAACCCGCACCGTACCACAGGAACTCCGACACAAACGGAACGAACAATCGTCGAACATAAAAAATAAACTCTACACACCCCATCCGTCAGTCCTGTGTTATTGAAAAAACCTGGTCGAGGGATGACCCCTCTAGTCAGTAAGTCCGTCAGTCCGTAACAGTCCAAATATGAAGTGGATACACCGGTCTCGGAACAGCACGACCACGAATCCCCTAGTGCGTTCAAGGTCTCTTTGAACATCCAACACCCATTCTGGAAAGGGTCCCTACTTGAAAGAAGGACCGTACAATCTGTACTAATTTCACTGATGAATCAAAATAGAGAACAAAGCCCAGAGTTGAGAGTGCGGTGCGCAACTAAAAACTATCAAGTAATACTACTTGCATCACATAAAAACTCCTGGCTTCTGCCCTAAAAATAAAATATAACTTAAAACTTAAATAAAACTTAGTCCACAAACCGACTCTATGAACCTGCACCAGACCCAGCGTGATTACAAACTACTAGCCTAATTATCCCCATGGGCCAGTGGATCATCCGATATGTCCCACAGGGTAAACTTACATAGGGTAAGTTACAAAACTAGTTTCGCGCTGCTACCCCATAGCTCGCCACGGTCGATGCAACACGAAACGCAGCACTCGCTACTTCAAACTCCTGGGGAAAAACAGGTACCTTCCTTCCCTACAGCCCATGTATGCGTACAACCCATGGTCTCTATTTTACCGGCCTTCTCACTAGGTGGCGGGAAACAAAATTCAAAACTTGGACGCGTAAAACAATAACTCAAAACATGGACGCGGTTTTTACATATTCTCTCATTATTCACAATATTCATATTCAATTCATTTCAATATTCAATTCAATTCAACCTCGCCTTACCTGGCGGAAAAACAAAACATCGGACGCCGGAGAAGGACTAGAAACATTAAAAAGGCGACGTCAAATGCAACACTATCATATCATAAACATCCGCTCACTCTAGTCCCCGAACCATTTAACCAAATACTCCGACGCATCAAACGCAGCGCCCCTCAAACCATTAAACCAATGCGCATCAAACGCAGCGCCCCCCGGGGTCTCTAATAAACACTTATTAATCACATCACCGAGCGTACGCTATACATGGACTCTTCCCTTCCAGAATAACCTACCTAATAATGTATAATGAATCGCCTCGAGATGACCTGATTTACATAAACTAGGTAATTTTTAACATACTAACACACCTCCCAGGCGAACATTAGATGCAAACCCTCAAAACAATGGGTTTATTCACACAAATTTAATTGACATACCCCAATACCTAAAGAAAAACAACATAATTTCCCCCCTGTTTTCCAATTTATTTCACAACCATTTTATAAAAACAACTAATAACCCCCCAAAAATAAAAACAAAAGTCCCACAAACAGTATGGACGTGGTTGCGACAACTACTTCCTATGGAAAATGCATGAACCTGAGGTTTAATACAAAATCATTTATTTTTCTTCCTTTTAACCCCCTTCTAAAATCAACGCTACATCCTAGGCCATGTTTCCCTAATTCTCAGCGAACCACTCCTATTATCATCGGAGCGGTCCCGAATTTAAATCCCCCCTGCTAGGCCTATCCATTTCCCCGTGATCGTCTTCCAAACACGACCCATGAAAGGCTGCAACCTAGAAATCTCGTAACCGCGTAGTTTGCAGAGGTCAGTCTCATTCCGGGAAAATTTGTCATCGTATAGCCTCAGCAGAGTCACGAGCGCGACCTTGTCCTGCGTCGGCAATTTCTCCGGAAAGTTAAAGGGCCGCTAGGTCTGTGACCGGGCGATTGACGTCACATCAAACGGAGAGACTTGACCATGACCGTTCAGATTCATACCTCATTTATCCCCGTATTTATTCATATTATTTTGGTATTCATTTTATTTTATTTCATTTATTTATTGGTATTTATTTTCGCCTGGCAGAAGTGTAGCTTCTTCTTAGTGTCTAGAGAGAACGACGGATACATTACCGTATCCTCACGTATTACAGCTATCCTTACAACTGACCTTAATTAAATTAACGCTTCTTGGATTTAGTTGCGTGAATTCCTTAACACTAACACCTAACACGGACCTTGGACAATGAGGTTTCGGAGGAGGATCCGCTAAAAAGGGAATCATGAAACTAATTATTCATCTGGATGTGCATTATAATTTTCTGTGATTATAATAAGTGGTGATGAAATGAAATGAAATTGTTCATTTGTAAAAGCCTTCCAGCGTTACAAAGTATAAGTGGTGACTATAACTTGTTCCCCCATTATAAAATTTTATCGATTATCATCTGACCTATAGTTGTTATAACCCCCCTGATTACGATTATCCCCCCGAATATTCTGATTATTGGCTCCTCTATTATTTTGATTATAATTACAATTCCAAGTCATTTTGCGTCCTCCTCCCAAACCCCTATAATTATGGTTATTGCAATGAGACCTCAGTGAATAATTTGGTGCAGAAAATCTTAGATCAGCACTTATCTTTTGAACTTTCTGTAGTACGTTGGTCAGGCTATGGCCCAATTCCTGCAGATCGAAGGAGCTTCTCCCTGGTGGCGTGGCTCGTCCGGAAGGTGCTGGTGACGCCTCTCGGTGAACGGTAAAGCGGCAACATCTCGTGGTCTTCATTTCGAAGCAGGAACTCTTCTATTCGGCGGACAATCAAGCAGGTCGCGTGCAGAGCTCGGTAGGACTCGTAGTTCAGCACATTTAGGACATAATGTGCGATCTCCTCAGCGGACATCCCTGGATCGACCCTGTGACACAAAGTTAACATGGAGTTAGCGAAGGCAAACGGAGTTTCTCCCCTCGCCTGTCTCCGGGACTCAAGTCGTAAACGGCTCTCGATCCGGGGGTTCGTACGCCTCGTAAAGGTGGTGAAGGACGCCTCGTTAAGGGAGTACCACTCCGCTGCTTTGTCCGTCGGCGAATCGCCCAGGTGAATAAGCGCCTTCTCGTCCTAGCGACCTTCCTGAAACGGCTCTCGAACCGTGGGTAATCCTCATCTTCACCGCCAAGAAAAAAAAAAAATGTTCCTCCGAAAAGTATTAGTGAGGGGTTGGGATGTAAAATGGATGAACTAAAAGGTCTATTTGGATTTATAGGTTGGGAGCTAGGAGGATGTATTGATGGGTGGTCATTAGATGATGAAAGAGTACGAGGTTACTTGTTTTAAAAACAAAGATCAAACCTGATACAAATAGGTAAAACAGGTCCGCCGAAACAGATGACCCCAATTCCGCTGTCTGTGGAGGCTATTGAAATCTACTTGTTTTTAAAAACAAAGCTCAAACCCTGAAACAGATAACATTGACATTGGTGAAATGCTGATCTCAAGTCATTGAGTAATATCAATACTGCGCTGAGGTCGTGAAAGATTGTTGTGAGTGATGAAACAGTTTAGCGGGCCATGTTTGGGAATCGAATTCCTTAATTGGTGGCGCCGAAGACTCGGGTTTTCGCAACTTTCCTCGGGTCGGTTTGAGATCTTGAAAATTTAATTGTCGGGTTTCCCGGAAGTCTACGCTTTCCCGAATCTCCCCAGAATTAAGGAACTTCCCATCTTGAAATTTCAATTGGTATCGTGATTCACCAATTAAAGTTGATAAGCAGAAGTATTGCAGAAGTCCGAGTTAGTGTTTTAATAAATTAAGCTTATCCAATATTCGTTAATAATAGTACGTAAAAATAACCATTTATATAACGTTAGAACTAATTACACTAAAACTTCATTACATTCACTTCAACTTCTCACTTCTTTATTGTTTCGCATAATGTCCACTTTAAACAGTTCGAAATTTGATGTATAACACCCCCAAGAGACCCAGACGTCCGAGGTGCCTTCTATCCCCAGATCCTGAGGGTTTAACTTGTCAATAATGGACTACAGTTTATGCAATACTCAGAGAGTACCCTGTGTCCGCAAGCTTTTTGCCCTTTCTCCCCTTCTCTGTTCTATTGCACACCCCATCAATTTATAGAAATTTGTATAGAAATTCGAAATTCGGGAACGGAAGGTTTTTTACAGAATTGGACAGAATTTGGTTATACGTCGGAAAAAATCAAATACCCAGCTGTTTAATCCCGGGCGGTAACTTACCCAAGGTCCTGCATTCGCCGCGCCCCTAAGACCGTGCTCTTACTCCGGTGCTCTCCTCTTGTGTCCTGTACCTGCGGATCGGGTGGCGAGCTCTTGAAGTCCCTGGAGGCAGCACCTAAAACGGGAGAAGCACAGGCCCGGGGGCGGAGCCGCTGAACGCTCCCTATCTTACCCATATACCCTGAACTAGGTGTAAATAGATCAATGGGAGCGTGTAGGGGGTGTGCAAGGATTAGGAACGAGGGGCTTCGGTAGTACTCAGAATAACGTTAGTCCATTTGAACCATTATATTAGGGGAAACGTTTAACATTGGCCCTATGAAATTGGCGGCGATGCTGGGCCCCTATAGCCTCATTCTTAGGATCTGGGGCCATAAATGCGGAACTCTAACGAAAAACACAACTCTTCAGGTATTAAATAGGATGGGGCAACACAATACCTTGATGTATGGGGTATGTAGGCGGCGCTTCCACGGCGGAGAGGACGACTGTTTGAATGACCAAGTTTAACAGAATTTTCATTGATTGTTTCCTTTTGCTGACGACCCTATAATATTTACCTTGAACTCCAAAATTTGAACACTTCAATTACTGAAAAATGCAGTTTGATTTCAGCAAAGCATATCATCATTTTAAGAAAAACAGTCTATCACGTCAGATTTGTTTCTAATTTTTAGGGATATTTCAAAATTACTATGTTTTATTGCTGAAAATCGCTCTTACTTAGTAGATGAGGGTCTATCAAAAATTAAGTCAAGCACATTAGCTACATTGTTACTAATATCACTCTTGTCAACTGCAATTCCTTGTCATTGCTATATCAGGGGTGCCCACAGGGGGGGGGGGGGGGGGGGCTGGGCTGTGACGCAGACTGCGTCATTGAAATTCTTTTGGGGGGGTCCGAAAATTTGGGCGGGGTAAAGTTGATTGAAACAGTATTCAAAAATGTGTTGTTGATTGAAACAGTATTCAAAAATGTGTTACATTACTGGATAGAAGATAAATAATAATGAACCTAGTAATTAATTTAAATATGCTTTGTTTTTCTATCTGAAATGTATAGATGACATTGACAGTGCTCGAATATTGTCCGTTATGTCTCTTACCGTTCGAATTGTTTCAATACCTATATAAATCTTCTTTCAGTTTTACATAAAATAAGTGGTGCTTACGATTATTTTTTAACATTTTTGTTTTGATACCAACTTACATGGGGGGGGGGGGGCTGGTACTAAGTTTTTTGGGGGGGGGGGGGGTCATGAAGCTTAGGGGGGTGGGCACCCCTGGATATATATATATGTAGATGTACCTATTGTGTTCATTATCTTAAAATAAATTTAATAAATCAGCGGTACGTGTTTCCTGTCTCTCCTTATTCATGAATTAAGATTCCCTCTGGAAAACCATGGTAAGTCTTTCAGGTCAGTCACATCGAGCCCTGACTTTGGAGACGCTCACTCTGGCAGCCAATTGTTTCAATAAAACATTGTGATTTCTTACCACCAAAACCCCTTTCACATTTTTTGGTTTATTATTCAATAATTTTGTAATATCCCTAAAAACCTAAAAAAAAAAAGTCAAGGTGGCCTAAACTTGGACTTTTTTTGAAGAACTTTCCAAGAGAAATCGAATGAGCCCCTCCCCAGGTCCGTAGGTCAAACCGTTCCCGATGTATGGCCAGATTTATGGTGCCAACATTTGCGTTATTTTGGTTTATTATTGTTTTTGTTTTGATATCAGTAACCTAGTGATGCAGTAATGTGGATACTGGAGTGAACTCCTAAAAGGCTTTGTAGCCGAAACACGGGTTGAAGAATTCTGATGACTATACAAAAAAACGCTGCAAATTCTTTCAGTGGGGTTTATTATTCAATTGGCTTGCGTTCATGATTTGAATTTCTACTAAGCTTTGGAGTGTGCGTGTTTCACAAGTGATAGAGCGATTATTGAACTTCAGGAGGCACACAAATATGATCAACTGATCAATCCAAATAGGTATTTTGGTTGAGAACAGATTTAAGTGCTCTATGCATATCTCCTGAAATTCAATAACTTGCACACTCCAAAGCTTAGTAGAAATTCAAATCATGAACGCAAGCCATTTGAATAATAAGCCCCAGTGAAAGAATTTGCAGCGTTTTTCTGTAGGTGGCTTAATAATTAGCTACCTGCACTACAAACTGTTAATTGTAATAGAAATCAATCACATTCCATGCTGCGAATTAGCAATTACAAAGGACAAAATTTGTGATGTTACTACTACTAAAAGGGTCGATCGTTTTGAATTAGTTAAGCCACTGGAAAAGTATAATTAGTAGAGTGGTTTAAATAAATATCGTTTGGGCAACTCCTAAACTGCGGTGAAATTGGTTGAGAATTCAATAGTTTTCTCACCAACCTGGAGGTCTTAGCCTGGAGGTCTTAGCAATCCATAGACACTTTTGATACTATGGCTTACAACTTCAAAAGCTCCAGGAGCCAATTCAATCTCCGAATTTTGTTTAGCTCTGGACAGATAAAACAGGAGTTTCTTGTCTGGCTTGCAACAACAAAAAAAAAAAAGGTGTGCCAAGTTGGGTGTGGCACATAAGTTCTTCATTCAGGAAACCCGCACATTGATAGATCTTTTAAAATGTTTTAGATAATCTAGAGAGATGTGGGATATAAGCTTGTTACAACAGTTCACTGAAAAGAAATGCTTTGGCTCATATTCTGACATGTACATCAATGCCACCAGTAGGTTAGTTGATGGTCTGTCGTAATGAAAGATTGTAAAAAATAGTAGCTTGAATCTCCTGTGAATCACACGAAATATAACCTAACCTAAACATCTTTTGTGACCTTGAATAATTTACAGAAAGTACGTGATTTGGAATTTTATAAATAAACCCTAAAAACTTTACGATGTGACTAATTTTATGCAGTTAATTTTTTTTTTTTTTTTTTTTTTTTTTTTTTTTTTTTCAATGAATGGAAACCTGTTATTCACATTACCATTGAGTCCTGAGTATTGTGACCTTGACATATAAAAGCCAGTTTTCAACATCTTTCCTCCAGGATTCAAAACTAAACTGCTCCACTGCCATCTTCCCTTTGCTTTAGAACATGTAACTAACTTGTTTCATAATAAACGTATAAAAATTGAAACAACGTTCTTATCAGGAGTCTAGGCCTGATCAATTTTCTACTTCTTGATTTATTTCTGAATAAACGGGTTAATTTTTTTATAGATTGGATTTATTTCTAAGCCACCTGAATAGTTACTTCCCAGTACAGGAGGCTACATTTTCCTTCGCCCCTCCCATTACCCCCCCCCCCCTGAGCTCTCCTACGTTGCACAGCCCATTGCTACCCTTCTGTCTGCTTTTGGTCTTTGAGGAAGGAAGATGGAACTCTACCAGCAACACTACATCCACGGCTTGCCCAGGCGCCCCTTGTATCTGATCTTGCTAAACATTTTTGTTGGTTTACTATTAATGGCGTGGCTCTTGCTGTAAGTAAAAACCTGTTATTATTGTTATTGTTTTCCTTTTTTGTTTTTTCATTTTGAATTATAAATATCTTTTAAGGCTAAAATGGCAGTGGTTTTGATGGTACTTTTGAGTTAAAATCATTTTTTCCGACGATTCAAACTGTTTGATCAAAATGGTTCCCTGTTTTTAGTTGGTCGAACCAATAAATCCTCAACTCTCCAGAAAATATGTGAATTTCGCATGAGAAAAACTATAAAAATGGTTCTTGCTTAGTTGACAATCGAGATTGTCTCTTCTGGCTTAACTGCTCAACCTTTCGGCCATATGGGCCTATGCATTGAGAAAGGCTCTCACAATAATCCATTGTTCTACATTTCGATTACTTTCAAGTCAACAGTTCAGCTTACGATTTCTTTGGGTTCTGCGGGGAGAGTTATATTATAGGAGCATAAAACTGCAAATGGTCAAAACAGCTTTAAGTGAACACTATCTAACGAAAATGGAACCCTCAATGGAACGTCATTTCCACAATGAGACTCACATATAGGTCTAAACATGTTGCCTTAGTATGGGTTCGTATTTATGGTTTATTACTTTGCATTCTAGCAAAATTGCTTTATTAGCAAACTACCCCCCACCCCTCCCCTGTTCCATCTACGTCTCTCTACGTTTCAAGATGTATAGAATCAAAATCATCATCCTTTTAAGTGGCATTTAGTCCGCTCCATCACCTCCTTGTTATACACCATTAGGAAAGTTGAGACACGAATCGGTTCCAAATATGTGTGGGGCGCTTATCTCTCTACTATCTGACCTGATAGGAAGCAATGAAAAGTCTTTGTGAGAAATGCAAGCTCAACAACTTGAGTACTGCAAAGAACTGCCGGTTCAGCAGGTTCTTCTCTAGAAGCGATTTTATTCCCTGAAATCTTCTATTAGCTGACGTAACCTTCAAAGATAACTCGGCCCTTGCTATCAAGCACAAACATACATAGAACATTCACCAGATGTCGTCGAGGATCTATTGACTTCACCAAATGTCATAGGTACATATCACCATGATCATTTTCCGCTTGACATTATGTGTTGACATGTGTGTTAGTCTACACTTGAACTATCAAGTACTGTTCAGAACACAATAGTTAGTAAAATATATATACCTAACGCACGACTCAAAGATCATTCAACAGCCTAGTCCAAACAGTCACAAAAGTCCTCCCCTATCGCTGCAAGTATGCTTGACTAGCAGCTGATTACTAATTGCGGCTTCGTACAGTTTGACCAAAGCATCTACTAAGTGAAGTATATGCAACCCATTTGATTATGATTGTTATTAATGTTTCAGCTTTATCTATCATGAACTTGAACTCGTACCTGCTCAGGCTGCTGGTTGTCCGGACATTGACCATTCTGAGTTCCTCGCTCAACTCTCTGAGGAAGCCTCAGTAAGTGATTACAAAGCTCTCACTATCCTAATCCTGTTACCTTTCCTTTTCCATCTTTTAGGATTATTTCAAACATTTAGTTTATCTGCCTTTTAAGCTATAACATCATCCTATTATCCTGTATCATCATTCTATTTCCACAGCGTTTCTCCGGAGTGTTTGGATGGACCGTTGCGCTTTACATTTTCACGAATTGTTTGAGTTTCTTCATTTGGAAAAGATTGGCTGACAACAAGATGAGGGCTCTGGCAGCTGCTCACTATTCGCCACCGGTGCTGTCACTTTAAAAATGAGTCCAGGAGAGAATTCAAGTAAATTTACTCAATTGTTATTTATATTACTTGAAATGCATAATCCATAATGCAGGAAAATACCTCATAGAAAAGTGCAGTTGTTAAACTATTTGAGGAATACTTCAAAATGTGCATATTTAGCCATCTTTGTGAGGTGTCTTCGTTTTATTGTCGACCGGTTATGAGTTTTCAATCAATGATGAAGCCAGAAATATGATCCCAAAGAAGTGAGAAGAGGGTTAAAGGTTAAATGTTTAATAATTTTGAGTTAACCCTGCCACCCCACAGTATTGTAACTCTGGTTCCTAATAAGCAGACGTAAAATTTAATCGGCCGTAATAAGCTTGAGGATAGTAGGTTCAAACCATAACATTATCCATATTTAGAAAATTTTACGCCCATTCTTCCAAAGGGAAAGTCCAATCCGAAAGCATAACATGGGATCTACATATACATGATCAGCTTGTAGTATCAAAACATTCAAGTGGGAGTTGGCCCGATTCTCATAAACTAATCACAATAACTCCCACCAGCAAGTATTAGTCTATCTAATACAACAGTATAGTGTGCTATAACTAGCCAACACTAGGAAAACATTGTCTTTCCTATTTTGCCTGGCTGTACACACATTTACAAAAGAAAACCCGAAATGTTTATGAAGACTGAATGTTCGATACATGAACTCAACATTTGCTGACGTTAAATCATCGCATTTTGTCTTTCAGGAAGCGGAACTACATCTATTGCTTCGACGAGCCTACACCTTCATAACTATCAAGTCTCCCGACAACCATCTGCTGACGACCCTGGAACTGTCTAAATGACCAAGTCTTACGGAATCTTCATATATTGGTTCATATTGTTGACGACCCTGGAACTGTCTAAATGACCAAGCCTTACGGAATCTTCACATATTTGGTTCATACTGTTGACGACCCTGGAACTGTTTGAATGACCAAGTTTAACAGAATTTTCATTGATTGTTTCCTTTTGCTGACGACCCTATAATATTTACCTTGAACTCCAAAATTTGAACACTTCAATTACTGAAAAATGCAGTTTGATTTCAGCAAAGCATATCATCATTTTAAGAAAAACAGTCTATCACGTCAGATTTGTTTCTAATTTTTAGGGATATTTCAAAATTACTATGTTTTATTGCTGAAAATCGCTCTTACTTAGTGTGTCTTTGTAATGTCTAGATGAGGGTCTATCAAAAATTAAGTCAAGCACATTAGCTACATTGTTACTAATATCACTCTTGTCAACTGCAATTCCTTGTCATTGCTATATCAGGGGTGCCCACAGGGGGGGGGGGGGGGGGGGGCTGTGACGCAGACTGCGTCATTGAAATTCTTTTGGGGGGGTCCGAAAATTTGGGCGGGGTAAAGTTGATTGAAACAGTATTCAAAAATGTGTTGTTGATTGAAACAGTATTCAAAAATGTGTTACATTACTGGATAGAAGATAAATAATAATGAACCTAGTAATTAATTTAAATATGCTTTGTTTTTCTATCTGAAATGTATAGATGACATTGACAGTGCTCGAATATTGTCCGTTATGTCTCTTACCGTTCGAATTGTTTCAATACCTATATAAATCTTCTTTCAGTTTTACATAAAATAAGTGGTGCTTACGAGTATTTTTTAACATTTTTGTTTTGATACCAACTTACATGGGGGGGGGGGGGGGGGCTGGTACTAAGTTTGGGGGGGGGGGGTCATGAAGCTTAGGGGGGGTGGGAACCCCTGGATATATATATATGTAGATGTACCTATTGTGTTCATTATCTTAAAATAAATTTAATAAATCAGCGGTACGTGTTTCCTGTCTCTCCTTATTCATGAATTAAGATTCCCTCTGGAAAACCATGGTAAGTCTTTCAGGTCAGTCACATCGAGCCCTGACTTTGGAGACGCTCACTCTGGCAGCCAATTGTTTCAATAAAACATTGTGATTTCTTACCACCAAAACCCCTTTCACATTTTTTGGTTTATTATTCAATAATTTTGTAATATCCCTAAAAACCTAAAAAAAAAGTCAAGGTGGCCTAAACTTGGACTTTTTTTGAAGAACTTTCCAAGAGAAATCGAATGAGCCCCTCCCCAGGTCCGTAGGTCAAACCGTTCCCGATGTATGGCCAGATTTATGGTGCCAACATTTGCGTTATTTTGGTTTATTATTGTTTTTGTTTTGATATCAGTAACCTAGTGATGCAGTAATGTGGATACTGGAGTGAACTCCTAAAAGGCTTTGTAGCCGAAACACGGGTTGAAGAATTCTGATGACTATACAAAAAAACGCTGCAAATTCTTTCAGTGGGGTTTATTATTCAATTGGCTTGCGTTCATGATTTGAATTTCTACTAAGCTTTGGAGTGTGCGTGTTTCACAAGTGATAGAGCGATTATTGAACTTCAGGAGGCACACAAATATGATCAACTGATCAATCCAAATAGGTATTTTGGTTGAGAACAGATTTAAGTGCTCTATGCATATCTCCTGAAATTCAATAACTTGCACACTCCAAAGCTTAGTAGAAATTCAAATCATGAACGCAAGCCATTTGAATAATAAGCCCCAGTGAAAGAATTTGCAGCGTTTTTCTGTAGGTGGCTTAATAATTAGCTACCTGCACTACAAACTGTTAATTGTAATAGAAATCAATCACATTCCATGCTGCGAATTAGCAATTACAAAGGACAAAATTTGTGATGTTACTACTACTAAAAGGGTCGATCGTTTTGAATTAGTTAAGCCACTGGAAAAGTATAATTAGTAGAGTGGTTTAAATAAATATCGTTTGGGCAACTCCTAAACTGCGGTGAAATTGGTTGAGAATTCAATAGTTTTCTCACCAACCTGGAGGTCTTAGCCTGGAGGTCTTAGCAATCCATAGACACTTTTGATACTATGGCTTACAACTTCAAAAGCTCCAGGAGCCAATTCAATCTCCGAATTTTGTTTAGCTCTGGACAGATAAAACAGGAGTTTCTTGTCTGGCTTGCAACAACAAAAAAAAAAAAAAAAGGTGTGCCAAGTTGGGTGTGGCACATAAGTTCTTCATTCAGGAAACCCGCACATTGATAGATCTTTTAAAATGTTTTAGATAATCTAGAGAGATGTGGGATATAAGCTTGTTACAACAGTTCACTGAAAAGAAATGCTTTGGCTCATATTCTGACATGTACATCAATGCCACCAGTAGGTTAGTTGATGGTCTGTCGTAATGAAAGATTGTAAAAAATAGTAGCTTGAATCTCCTGTGAATCACACGAAATATAACCTAACCTAAACATCTTTTGTGACCTTGAATAATTTACAGAAAGTACGTGATTTGGAATTTTATAAATAAACCCTAAAAACTTTACGATGTGACTAATTTTATGCAGTTAATTTTTTTTTTTTTTTTTTTTTTTTCAATGAATGGAAACCTGTTATTCACATTACCATTGAGTCCTGAGTATTGTGACCTTGACATATAAAAGCCAGTTTTCAACATCTTTCCTCCAGGATTCAAAACTAAACTGCTCCACTGCCATCTTCCCTTTGCTTTAGAACATGTAACTAACTTGTTTCATAATAAACGTATAAAAATTGAAACAACGTTCTTATCAGGAGTCTAGGCCTGATCAATTTTCTACTTCTTGATTTATTTCTGAATAAACGGGTTAATTTTTTTATAGATTGGATTTATTTCTAAGCCACCTGAATAGTTACTTCCCAGTACAGGAGGCTACATTTTCCTTCGCCCCTCCCATTACCCCCCCCCCCCCCCCCTGAGCTCTCCTACGTTGCACAGCCCATTGCTACCCTTCTGTCTGCTTTTGGTCTTTGAGGAAGGAAGATGGAACTCTACCAGCAACACTACATCCACGGCTTGCCCAGGCGCCCCTTGTATCTGATCTTGCTAAACATTTTTGTTGGTTTACTATTAATGGCGTGGCTCTTGCTGTAAGTAAAAACCTGTTATTATTGTTATTGTTTTCCTTTTTTGTTTTTTCATTTTGAATTATAAATATCTTTTAAGGCTAAAATGGCAGTGGTTTTGATGGTACTTTTGAGTTAAAATCATTTTTTCCGACGATTCAAACTGTTTGATCAAAATGGTTCCCTGTTTTTAGTTGGTCGAACCAATAAATCCTCAACTCTCCAGAAAATATGTGAATTTCGCATGAGAAAAACTATAAAAATGGTTCTTGCTTAGTTGACAATCGAGATTGTCTCTTCTGGCTTAACTGCTCAACCTTTCGGCCATATGGGCCTATGCATTGAGAAAGGCTCTCACAATAATCCATTGTTCTACATTTCGATTACTTTCAAGTCAACAGTTCAGCTTACGATTTCTTTGGGTTCTGCGGGGAGAGTTATATTATAGGAGCATAAAACTGCAAATGGTCAAAACAGCTTTAAGTGAACACTATCTAACGAAAATGGAACCCTCAATGGAACGTCATTTCCACAATGAGACTCACATATAGGTCTGAACATGTTGCCTTAGTATGGGTTCGTATTTATGGTTTATTACTTTGCATTCTAGCAAAATTGCTTTATTAGCAAACTACCCCCCACCCCTCCCCTGTTCCATCTACGTCTCTCTACGTTTCAAGATGTATAGAATCAAAATCATCATCCTTTTAAGTGGCATTTAGTCCGCTCCATCACCTCCTTGTTATACACCATTAGGAAAGTTGAGACACGAATCGGTTCCAAATATGTGTGGGGCGCTTATCTCTCTACTATCTGACCTGATAGGAAGCAATGAAAAGTCTTTGTGAGAAATGCAAGCTCAACAACTTGAGTACTGCAAAGAACTGCCGGTTCAGCAGGTTCTTCTCTAGAAGCGATTTTATTCCCTGAAATCTTCTATTAGCTGACGTAACCTTCAAAGATAACTCGGCCCTTGCTATCAAGCACAAACATACATAGAACATTCATCAGATATCGTCGAAGATCAATTGGTTCACCAAATGTCATTCACCATTGGTAATGTGTTGACATTGTGTTATTCAAGCTTCACCAAATGTCATAACAATCAAGTATTGGAACATAGTTACCATGAACAGCCTCATTTTCCGCTTGACATTTGACCAGATTATTATGAATTGTTGACATGTTGTTTAGTCACGACATTTGAACGTACTGTTCCACAATAGTGTGGGGCAAATCTCTAAATATACCTAACGCACGACATCAAAGATCGTTCAACAGCCTAGTAATGTTCCAAAATTCTTCCTGCAAGCTGAACAATTCAAGTATGTTGACTAGCAGCTGATTACTAATTGCGGCTTCATTGACCAAAGCATCTACTACTAAAGTATCGTCCTTTCAATGAAGTGAACCCATTTGATTATGATTGTCTTCATTGATTATGACTGTAAGCTTCTTCTCTAGAAGCGATTTTACTTCTATTAGCTGACGTAACCTTCAAAGATAACTCGGCCCTTGCTATCAAGCACAAACATACATAGAACATTCATCAGATATCGTGGAAGATCAATTGGTTTCAATAAATGTCATACATGTAACCATGGTAATTTTCCGATTGAATTGTGCTTTTAGTCTTCATTTGAACAATCAAGTATTGTTAAGAACACAGTAGTTAGTAAAATATATATAACGCACGACTCAAAGATCGTTCAACAGCCTAGACCATACAGTCACAAAAGTCCTCCTCTTTCGCTGCAAGTATGCTTGACTAGCAGCTGATTACTAATTGCAGCTTCGTACAGTTTGACCTAAGCATCTACTAAGTGAAGTATATGCAACCCCTTTGATTATGATTGTTAATAATGTTTCAGCTTTATCTATCATGAACTCGAACTCGTACCTGCTCAGGCTGCTGGTTGTCCGGACACTGACCATTCTGAATTCCTCGCTCAACTCTCTGAGGAAGCTTCAGTAAGTGATTACAAAGTTCTCACTATCCTAATCCTGTTTTCATTCCTTTTCCATCTTTTAGGATTATTTCAAACATTTAGTTTATCTGCGATTTAAGCTATAGTATCATCATTCTATTTCCACAGCGTTTCTCCGGAGTGTTTGGATGGACCGTTGCGCTTTACATTTTCACGAATTGTTTGAGTTTCTTCATTTGGAAAAGATTGGCTGACAACAAGATGAGGGCTCTGGCAGCTGCTCACTATGCGCCACCGGTGCTGTCACTTTAAAAATGAGCCCAGGAGAGAATTCAAGTAAATTTACTCAATTGTTATTTATATTACTTGAATTGTATAATCCATAATGCTGGAAAATACCTCATAGAAAAGTGCAGTTGGGAAACTATTTGAGAAATGCTTCAAAACGTGCATATTTAGCCATCTTTGTGAGGTGTCTTCGTTTTATAGTCGACCGGTTATGAGTTGTCAATCAATGATTTTCTCGTGGAGAAAGGTCTAAATGTTTCAAAATCTAATCCAAAACCTTCTCCCGATATTATTGATTGCAATGAACTACTGAGGCAGTAGGGCCTTTTGCATGTACCTTTTTGGACCCAAGTTCGAGTTTTTCCAGATGAAACGGAAGGGTTTCCTAATGAAATCCTATGTTCCCTTACAATAAAGTTGTTTGTGAATTGAAACCAGTACGCCTGAAGCCAGCAATATGATCCCAAAAAAGTTTGATGAGGGTAAAGGTTAAATTCTTGAAAATTTTGAGTAAACCCTGGCACCCTACAGTATTGTAACTCCGGCAAGCAGATGGGGAATTTAATCGGCCGTAATAAGCTTGAGTATAGCAGGTTCAAACCATAACATTATCCATATTTAGAGAATTTTACAACCGTTCTTCCAAAGGGAAAGTTCAATCCTAATAGCGTAACATGAGATCTAAGTACTTATACATGATCAACTTGTAGAATCAAAACATTCAATTCCCCAATTCTCATAAACTAATCACAATAACTTCTACCAGCGAGTACTAGTCTATTTAATACAGCAGTAGAGTGTGCTATAACTGCCCAACACTGGGAAAACATTATCTTTCCTATTCTGCCTGGCTGTATGCACATTTACAAAGGAGAACCCGAAATGTATATGAAGACTGAATGTTCGATACATGAACTCAACATTTGCTGACGTTAAATCATCGCATTTTGTCTTTCAGGAAGCGGAACTACATCTATTGCTTCGACGAGCCTGCACCTTCATAACTATCAAGTCTCCTGACAACTATCTGCTGACGACCCTGGAACTATCTAAATGACCAAGTCTTACGGAATCTTCATATATTGGTTCATATTGTTGACGACCCTGGAACTGTCTAAATGACCAAGCCTTACGGAATCTTCACATATTTGGTTCATACTGTTGACGACCCTGGAACTGTTTGAATGACCAAGTTTAACAGAATTTTCATTGATTGTTTCCTTTTGCTGACGACTCTATAATATTTACCTTGAACTCCAAAATTTGAACATTTCAATTTGATAACTGAAAAATGCAGTTTGATTTCAGCAAAGCATGTTTTCATTTAAAGAAGCACTCTATCGCCTCGGATTTGTTTCTAATTTTTAGGGATATTTCAAAATTACTATGTTTTTTGCTGAAAATCGCTCTTACTTAGTATGTCTTTGTTATGCCTAGATGAGGCTCTATCAAAAATTGAGTCAAGCACATTAGTATGCATAAAAAGCTACATTGTTACTAATATCACTCCTGTCAACTGCAATTCCTTGTCATGGCTATATCAGGGGTGCCCACAGAAGAGGGGGGGGGGGGGGCTGCGACGCAGACTGCGTCATTCGGGGGGGGGAGGTCTAAAACCAAACAGTGAAACAGTGTTTAACGTGACAACTTTCAAAAATGTGTTACATCACAAAATAGAAGATAAATAATAATGAACCTAGTAAATGATTAAAATATGCTTTGTTTTTCTATCTGAAATGTATACATGACATTGACAGTGCTCGAATATTGTCCGTTATGTCTCTTACCGTTCGAATCGTTTCAATACCTATATAAATCTTTTTTTTGTTTTAGATAATGTAAGGGCTGCTTACGAGTATTTTTTAACATTTTTGTTTTGAGGAGGGGGCTGGGCTGGTACTAAGGTTGGGGGGGGGGGGGCTCATGAAGGTTAGGGGGGTGGGCACCCCTGGATATATATATATATATATATATATATATATATATGTACCTATTGTGTTCATTATCTTAAAATAAATTTAAAAAATCAGCGGTATGTGTTTCCTGTCTCTCCTGATTCATGAATTAAAATCACCTCTGGAAAACCATGGTAAGCCTTTCAGTTCAGTCACATCGTGCCCTGACATTGGAGACGCTCACTCTGGCAGCCAATTGTTTCAATAGAACATTGTGATTTCTTACCACCAAAACCCCTTCCACATTTTTTGGTTTATTATTCAATAATTTTGTAATATCCCTAAAAACCTTAAAAAAGTCAAGGTGGCCTAAATTTGGACTCTTTTTGAAGAACTTTCCAAGAGGAATCGAATGAGCCTTTCCCCAGGTCCATAAGTCAAACCATTCCCGATGTATGGCCAGATTTATGGTGCTAACATTTGCGTTATTTTGGTTTATTATTATTATTTTTTTATATGTATCAGTAACCTAGTGATGTAGTAATGTGGATACTGGAGTGAACTCCTAAAAGGCTTTGTAGCCGATACACGGGTTGAAGCATTCTGATGACCATAGAAAAAATGCTGGAAATTCTTTCACTGGGGTTTATTATTCAATTGGCTTGCGTTCATGATTTGAATTTCTACTAAGCTTTGGAGTGTGCGTGTTTCACAAGTTACAGAGCGATTATTGAATTTCAGGAGGCACACAAATATGATCAACTGATCAATCCAAATAGGTATTTTGGTTGAGAACAGATCTAAGTGCTCTATGCATATCTAAAATAGTAGCTTCCATCTACTGTGAATCACATGAAATATAACCTAACCTAAACATCTTTTGTGACCTTGAATAATTTACAGAAAGTAAGTGATTTGGAATTTTATAAATAAACCACGAGAATTTCACAATGTGACCAAGTTTATGCAGATAATTTTTTTTCCAATGAATGGAAACCTGTTATTACCATTGAGTCCTGGGTATCGTGACGTTGACATAAAAAAAAGCTAGTTTTCAACATCTTTCCTCCAGAAATCAAAACTAAACTGCTCCACTGCCATCTTCCCTTTGCTTTAGAACATGAAACTAACTGGTTTCGTAATTTTGATGAACACATAAAAATTGAAACAACGTAAGCCTGATCAATTCTCTACTTTTTGATTTATTTCTGAATAAATTGGTTAATTTTTTTATGGATTGGATTTATTTCTATGCGATCTGAATAGTTACTTCCCAGTACAGGAGGCTAAATTTTCCTTCGCCCCTCCCATTCCCCCCCTGAGCTCTCTTATGTTGCTCAGCCCATTGCTACCCCTCTGTCTGCTTTTGGCCTTTGAGGAAGGAAGATGGAACCCAACCAGCAACACCTCCGCCTGCCCAGGCCCATCCTATTTTTGAGCTTGCTAAACATTTTTGTTGGTTTACTATTAATCGTGTGGCTCTCGCTGTAAGTACAAAACCTGCTATTATTGGTTAACCGTGATTTGCAATAATGACAAAACTTTGTTATCTTACTTACAAAAAGTTCATGAGATTCACTGACCAGGCCATATGGGCCTGTCCAACTGATGTTATGTACTACTGAATTGGTTATGATGATTTGCATCTATAAAAACAATAATCATTGTACTTCATAAAAACTACATGAGATTCAGTGACGTATCAAAATATCCTGTAATGGTAGATACCTACCTACAAAGCCACGAATCCCTTTTTGGTACATACCTATGCTGAATTAGCTCCTCAGTTTAATTTTTTAATCTCTGGTTTTATTTTATTTTATTTATTTTTTTTTCAAACTTTTAATT
>JAVIWC010000961.1:0-22899 GCA_031894815.1 Creontiades dilutus | reverse complement strand
TCAAAAAGGGGAAAACGTGTGCGTGGACGATGGAGTGACCGGATCGGACGGATTCGGGGTTCGAAAGCGCGGCGGTGGTCAAAATGGCCCGGGGTCGGTGAGGAGAGGGCCGGGAGGGCGAGTCGATGGTTCCTTGAAGGTCAAGGAAAGAGTCGGGCATGTTACGATAAGGCGTGGGACCGATAAGAGCACGCGCAATGTGACCACGGAGATTGGTCATCCAACGGTAGATCGGACTCCCATACCTCTTAATGAAGGAGCGGGTGACACAAGTGTACCTCCCTCCGGACGTCTCAATTCTAGAGGCTTCGGAGTGGAGGAGAGGGTGGAGATCCGACCCACTAAAGGCGGATTCCTGGCGGGAAGAAGGAGGAGCTTCCGGAAGAGACGGATGGGTCACGTGAATCAACGGCAACGGACGTGCTAGAAGTAGTACTCGCGGTACTAAAAGAAAAAAGAGGGAGCGGTAAGCTCTCCGCCGCGAGAGAGAAAGAGGCCAGGGCGGCTTCCCGGTGTGCATTGTCGGACCCTCATGGGGAGACAACGGGGACGATTTCGTTCCAACTCCGATCTGTGAGTTGGACGAGGATGATTTAAAGAGATCCGCCGAGAGGTGGGAGATCCTTCGGACATCGAGATGCTTCTCCCGGCGAGAAGCAATCGATGTACAATGCCCCTCCGGATATATAGTGGTCCGCGAAGAAGATCTTTACCAAGGGTGGAGGCTTCCTAGATAGCTACCCCTGTGTGGACATACTAAACGGGCTAGGACTTAGCCCGATGCTGGTGTTACCTAGCTCGCTGGGCTACTTGATGTGCTTTGGTGTATTGCAAGAGGGAAGGCATCGACTTCACTCGCTAAAGAATTTCAGTTTGTTGCACTTGGTGAGCACGAGCCCTCGAACAAGCAATTTTACACATTCAACGCCCGTCCCAAGTATGCTTATTTGATGGAGTGTCCGTCTACCTTGGGCATCCGGTGGTGGAACCGGTTCTTCTATGTCCGGTACGCACTGCGTGAAGGCGAAAAGGAAGAAGACCGTCGGACATTTGATGTCCTGAAGAAGTTCATCCGACGGAAGCTTCCCAAATATACGCGGGACAAGGATGACATCCCCATTTGGATGTCCGACATGCATGTGACAAGGATCCCAAGGCCGCATAAATTCTTCTTTACCATGATGATTTGCCAACCTCTCCCATATTTAGCGGATTGGGTCCGAAGTGCTACTACGGAGAGAAGAAGACTTCGGTAGGCTTAGTCCTTTGTGCACGGACAAAGTTCTTTTATATCCGTGTGATGCATATTGTGTTTATTTCCTTCTCATGTTTTTTTCTTCATGTCCGATGCTAACACTTGGTTGTTTCTTATGTGCAGATCACTGGTTCGAGTACGGGATGTCTCTATGGTTGAAGAACAAGAGGTCCGTGTCGGACAAAGCGAAAGCGGCGGTGCATCGGTGCCCGGAGAAGGAAATCAACGTGCAAACTAACTATTCCCATGGATGATCCGAAGAACATGGCATTGTTCAAGGATATGCGAAGCACAAGAGAGAAGGAAGGGCTTCCGTTGCTTGAAATCCTGTTCCGACTAAGGGGATGGCGGACCCCAAGAAAAGAAGTCTTATAGGTCGTCGAAGCATCGGTCCAAGAAAAGCAAGAAGTCCCATAAGTCCTCTAAGGACGATGCGGACAACATACCGGATGATGATTCCTTGATAATGACCGACGAAGATGAGGACGATGTGGATGAGACCATCCGGGCGGACCCAACGCCCGAGAAGCATGTTGGAGAGCGGCAGGAAGAGGAAGTCTACGCAGATGCGGAGTCCCGCGGAGCGTGGCCCATCGAAAAAGATGGAGGCTCGGGATGTTGCGGTGGAGAAGATGAAGGAGGCAAGAGAAGTCGACCGGACAAAGAGGCCGATACACTTGTCCGAACGAGTAATTTCAACTTCCACCCTTGATTCCTTTTACTAAGTGTTTCCATCGGACCATGTGTACCCGATCTAACTTAATATTTTCCGTTCTCAGCTATTCATCGTGAGCCGAGCCATGGAAGAGCTCGATGAAGAGGAAGTTGATGAGGCGGAGGAGCTCATCAAGATCCGGCGCCTACATAAAGGTCGAGAATGAGCTAGGGCCGAGCTCCGGACCACCTCAAAGGGCTATGAGGATTTGTGGAAGGAAGCTGAGGCCAAGATAAAGGCTCTTGAGGCGGAGGCTAAGAAGATGAAGGTCGATCTCCATAGGATCCGGACGGAAAGATCCTACTACGTCGGACTCGGCGAAGCGTTCTAGGAGTCCGTCGATGTATGAGGAGAGCCGCTAATGAACAAGCTTCAAAATGTCCGGATGGAGTCCGCTGTGGCCTACAAGGAGTCCATCTCCTTCGTTATAGGCAATCAAAAGGACATGGACGAGGCCCGAGCTGATGGGTTCAAGTCCACCATTGGACAATGCAAGAAGCAAGGTTGGATTCCCGAGGAGGGTCGACCTTGAGCAACTTGGCCTTAGTTCCTTCAAGGATGCGGAGGGTAATCCGGTCCCGGTTCCGGAGGTGTCCGACGAGGCCTTTCTCTCCGATGAGTTCGTACAACTCGTGGATGAGACCTTGGCGGACCAAGCCACTCATGACGGACCATTCCTTCCTTCAAGGGTTCCGGAGGTCCTCAAAGAAGATCTGTTTCACTCCATTTGGCTCCTTTGATGACTTTCACAAGTCTTGGTTTGCTCTCCCCGGACCGGTAATTGGAATGGAAGATGTGAAGGGCTTCTACGAGAAGATCCGGAGAAGGCTTTGGCCTATGACAAGCTCGAGGAGGAGCAAAGGAACAAGGACAAGGCCTCCGGAAGTACTTCCTTGATACTCTCTTCCGATTACACCACTCCACTAGAGTGAAGTCCGGGGTATGCCCCGAAATATTTTGTAAATCGATATTTCATGTTTTGATCCCTTCGGATAGCTTTCTTTTATCGAACATGCTTTTTGACTCGATGTGATTATTTTGACTTATGAAATATGCACAAGTGTTTTGGTCGGATCTATATGTTTATTGAGTCCGTTACATGTTCAATTTCCATAGTTTTTCACTTATGAAAATTTCACAAGTAGTTGGATCGGATCGTTTAACATAGATCTTCATCGGACCTTTGTTCTTTTTGCTAATTCGGACTAGGCGTCACAAATTAGATAAAGATGATTGCACATAAGTGCTATAGATCGGACCAAGGTGGTCGGATCTATTATTGGTGATGATGTAATCGTCCTTATCCCGAAATTTTTTTGAACAAATCGGAAGGGAACATTACGGGCGAAATGAATCATAAATAGATGAAAAATAGTTGCATTGATTCATAGGGAAATCAAAAGTTACAACTATGTAGCAAAAGTAGCTAATCCAACGGATCTATCATGCGAAGTGGCCAACGGTCGGCGGGACGAACGATAGATAGGTGTCAGGATGTGAAACAAAAACAAAGTGACAAAATCAACTTTCTTCGGACAAACTAGTCGGTGGCCAAGTGATGGACTGTAGGCATGTAGACATGTTTGTCCGGACCTAATCGGGTGCAAAACTTTTTCCCAAAATGCGAGACATGGGACATGGTTCTTGATTCTCTAAACATGGTACCTTTGAAGGTTACCGTCCGTTCCAAGTGCGTCGGACGGTGGTACCATCTTCTTCCTCCGGATCATAACTTCCATTGACATGGACTCCAACCACCTTGTAAGGACCTTCCCACTTCCCCTCGAGCTTTCCAGGGTGGCCTAGGATGTCCGCTCTTCGCCGGACTAAGTCTCCAACTTGTATCTCCTTTGTGCGAACATTCTTGTTATATGCTGCGGCGGAAATGGCTTGGGTACCAGTGGATGTTGGCCAAGGCGGTGCTTCTCTTGGTCTCAAGTGAATCCGGGTCATACATTCTAACTTCATGGTTATCCGCGGGTTGATACCCTTGGATCCGAAGCGTCTCAATGGTAGTTTCGAGTTGGAATCACGGCCTCCGAGCCATACACAAGGCTAAACGGAGTCTCTTGAGTGGCCGTTCTTGCGTGGTCGATAGGCCCATAGGACTCCATCTAGGTCATCTACCCATCCGCACGAGGCGTCGAAAGCCTTGTCTCTATCGCGTTTGATGATGGTCCGGTTGGTGACCTCGGTTGTCCGTTTGCCTGATGGATATCCAACGGAGGTGAACCTCTGCTCGATCTTGAGGCTTTTGCACCAAGCCTTCATCTTCTTTCCGGAAAATTGTGAGCCATTATCGGACACTAGGACTCTTGGCACGCCGAACCTACAAACAATGTTTCTCCCGGATGAACTTCGGACCGTAGCCTCATCAATCTTTGACACGACTTCCGCCTCAACCCACTTGGTGAAATATTCCACGGCTACAATGAGGAATTTCTTCGATTCTTTCCTTTGGCAAGGGTCCGACAATGTCGATGCCCCATTTGTCAAATGGACAAGTGATGTTCGATGCTCGCATCGGAACGGTAGGTTGATGGGTCGCATTAGCATACTTCTGGCAATCCAAGCACTTCGGACATACCGGGCACGCTCCTTGTCCACTGTAGGCCAATAGTATCCCAACCTCATGACTTTCATGGCGAGTGCTCGTGCTCGGAGTGGTTTCCACACTCTCCGTCATGCAATTCTTCCAAGACACAAGGCGGGCTTCTTGTGGGTCCAAGACAACGCTGCTCAATTCCTCGTATGATCTTCTGTAAAGTCATTTCCTCGAAGGAAATACCTTAGTGATCTTTGCACACGTCGGGCTTCATCTTGTCCTCCGGAAGGATCCCTTCACTAAGGTATTTGGCAATATCATTCCTCCATCCGGTTCAAATTGATAGCTAGGATCTTAGGGGTATCAAGTAGTGATGGATGGGATCCCAAACTCATGAGAATGACATTTCTTGTATCAATGGCTCCCCGAGGCGGATGCATATCTTGCTAGGCATCCGCCCGATCATTGTTGTCCCTAGCGAACTTGGTGAGGCTAAATTTCTCAAAATTCTTGATTTCTCTCTTCAACAAGCCAAATACTTGGTCATGGATTCATTCTTTGCTTGGAATACTCCGACAAATGAGATTCCACAAGTTGGGAATCGGTGAAAGCTTGAATCTTCTTGACTTCGAGCGATTTGGCCATCCTTAAGTCCGATGAGTAGCTTCATATTCCGCCTCATTGTTTGTGACCTTGAAATCCAAAGTGATGGCGTACTCTAACTGCGCTCTCCGGACGGACTCTTGAGAAAGACTCCAATTCCACCGGACCTCCCGTAGATGATCCGTCCACTTGTGAGTGTCCACAAGTCTCCATGATCCTTCAAAGGTTTGTTCTTGGTTGCCTTGACGAGTTTTGACCTTTTAGCAACGAGGCTCGGCTTCATCTCCCGGAGTTCGTCGTCATCGGTGATTACCGAACTTATTCATGGATTTGGGTTGGTCGGATGCTTCACGAGAGATCATGGTTGCATCGACCATGTGGACATCATTCAATCCGGAGGATAGACTTAGAATGTCCGGATCTTGAGTGTGATCATGAGGTGGTTTCTTTGCATCTTTCTCTCAGGATAGCCGGCCAAGAAGTCGCTATCACTTGTGCTTTCTTTGCGGTCGGAGCTTGGTATTCGATCTCATGTTCACTGAGCTCGATTGCCCATTTGGCTAGGCGTCCGGACTGCTCTGGCTTACCCAAAACTTGTTTCAAAGGTTCACTTGTAAGCACAATGATCTTGTGCGACTTGAAGTAAGGCTTCAATTTTCTAGCGGTATGCACTAGTGCATAGGCGAATTTCTCAATTTCCATATATCTTGTCTCGCACCGACAAGGCCTTGCTCAAGTAATATATGGGCTTATGTGTTCACTATCTTGGATTCGGACTAAAGTCGAGCCGATGGCATCTTCACTGCGAGGCCGGATAGAGGTAGAGGGGCTCGGACTCTATTGGCTTTGAGAGCAAGGGCGGACTGGTGAGGTATTTCTTCAAGTTCTCGAAGGCTTGTCCGCATTCTTCCGTCCATTCAAAATTCGAATGTTCTTTCCGAGTACTTTGAAGAAAGGGAAGATTCTTCTCGGCGGATCTTGAAATGAATCGGCTAAGTGATATGATCTTTCCAGACAAGTTGTTGAACTTCCGCCGAGCAAGTCGGATGTGGTAACTCTTGGATGGCTTTGATCTTCTCCGGATTGGCCTCTATTCCTCTCTCGGTCACCATATAACCTAAGAACTTTCCTCCCTTTGACCCGAACGTACACTTGGCCGGATTGAGCTTCATGCCATATTTTCGAGAATGGAAAAACATTTGTTGAGGTGAGCTATGTGCTCTTCTTCGTTTGCTTTTGACGAGCATGTCATCAACATAACCTCCATTGTCTTTCCGATCTCCTCGGCGAACATCTTGTTGACTAGCCTTTGGTAAGTAGCTCCGGCGTTCTTAATCCGAATGGCATGACCACAAAGCGATGATACTGCTCCGGCTGCGAAGAATGCCGTTCGCTCAATGTCTTCCTTTGGCCATCCGGATCCGGTAAAACCCTTGGTAGGCATCCATGAAGCTAAGTAAAGCACATCCGGCCATTGAGTCTACAAGTTGATCGATCCTTGGCAATGGGTAAGGATCCTTCGGACGGTATTTGTTCAATCTTGTAAAATCGTTGCACATTCTCCATTTACCTCCGGCTTTTGGACTAAGACCACATTACGGATCCAGTTTCGAGTACCGGACTTCTCGGATATGTCCGGCTTTGAGCAATCTATCGACTTCCGCCTTGATGATAGCATCTTCAACGGCTCCGAAGTCCTTCTTCTTGATGGATATGTGTGATCTTTGGGTCCATGTTGAGCCGATGGACAGCAACTCGCGGATCAATTCCTGTGAGATCGTCCGTCTTCCAGGCGAAGACATCAGCATTTGCTTCAAGACAAGCAATCAAATTGATCTCCACTTCGGACTTCATTTCCGTCCCAATTCGGACCTTCTTCTTCGGATCCCTTGGATCAATCTGGAATTTCCTTAATCGCTTCTTTCGGTTCAAGTTTGCTTCTAAGCCAAACTTCTTCTTTTGAGATGGGGCGTTGTAATGGGTGGAATGACTTTGAAATCTCCAACTCCATATTCCATGGTCCCAAGAGGTTGACTTAGGTGCACCGGATGGTGGGGTTTCGGAACGTTCGATCATGAATATCCCACCATGGGGAACTCGTGGGGTCCATCTCTAGTTGTCTCGAGGGCAAGTCCGGGGGCGGACATTCTTCTTGTTGACATAGTATAGCATTTCCATGCTTCAACAATGTTTCCCACTTCTTGTCCGACTCCATGAATGGTAGGAAACTTTATCGTGTTGTGGAAGGTGGATGGGATGGCCCTACAATTGCGGATCCCGGTCTTCCAAACGAGTATGTTGTAGTCGAAAGGGGTGTCCACAACCAAGAAAGTAATGTTGTGTGTAGCTCGGACAGGAGCTTTTCCCATTGAGACCGGCGGACTATGCATCCTAAAGGTTTTATCTCATTTCCTCCAAAACCGGTTAGGTTGCTAACAACACTTTGAATAGATGAGTGGGTATTCTCATCCGGCCCAAAGTGTCCGATGAGATGATGTTGGCGGAGCTTCTTCCATCAATCAATACACGATTAACGCGTGAAACCACTCACATTGAGCGAGATGACTAATGGAACGTCGGTGGCATGGTATCTCCTCCTCTGTTCTTTGTGGCACTTCACTTTCATCAAATGTTATAACGTTGGTCCTGTGGAATTTCCGGCCATAGGCAACGTTAAACACTTGTAATCTCTAGCGGTTCTCTCTCTTGCATTCCGCTGTCTCCTCCCGTCGGTCCTCCCGCTATGTAGTGAATCACTCCTCCTTGAGCCATGGTTATCTTGATATCCGCCTTGATGAGTGGTGGTGGAAGTGCTTGTGCATGATCATTGTTCCTTTCATTTCTTGCTTGTTCCGTTCTCTCATGTCGGGAGGCATCACAAACATTGACCGCAAAGCCATCCAAGAGCTTGTTTCGGCGTATAGTGTTCGACTTCATTTTGAGGAACGCACACTTCTCGGTAGTATGTCCTCTTCCCTTGTGGAACTCACAATACTCATTGGAGGTTTTGGTCTTCTTGGTGTTTGGCATTGGGCGTGGCCATCGGATGTCATACCCTTTGTTTGAAAGATAGGCAAGAATCTCGATCGGGGACGGTGAGTGGGGTGTATCTCATTGTACGATCGAAGGGTTCGCCTCCGTCTTCCCCGTCTGTCGATCCCGGTTTCGGAACTTGTTTTTCTTCTTTCGAAAGGCTTTTGGTTCCCTTCGTCAGGTTCCGGCTTGTCGGTCAAGATCAACGTCCATAGGTTCCGCGTCGATCGTCCGGAGCCTTACCTTTTCCCTTGTTCTTTATCCTCATGCTTCCGGATGGGAAGATTCTTCGAAAGTCTTCAGCATAGACAATCTTCTCACAAATTTCTTCTAGCTTCGTGTTCCGTAGTGATCTTCTCTTCGGACAACAAGTTTCGAGGCGCCGAGCCGTGGTGTTGGCGTATAGTTGCGTGACACGGGACCGCCACGGAATGTTTCTCAGCCTCATCCATTGCGCGGAGAACCGGATAGGAAGTCCGGACATCCTCGTTCTTTTGTTGAACAATGGAACCCAAGTAGCTAACCGGACGCTTTCTCTTGACCGAGCGTTCAAATCTTTTGAGAAATACTTCTACTAGTTGGGAGTAAGACTTAATGGATCCTTCCTCTAAGGAGGACCACCAAGTGAGGGCCTTCGGCTTGAGTGTGGAAGGAAGATTTTTGCAAGCATATTCTCATTATGTCCATGACCTTCCATCCGGGTCTCATAAAGTGTGAGATGGGAACGAGGGTCATTCTTCGGGTTGTACCGCTCCAAGATTGGAATGGTGAGTCCATGCACAATTTTCTCGTTTCGATTTCTTCGGACAACGGATTGTTGTGACGTCGGTGGGTCTTGATCGTGCTTCCATGGTTGCTTTCATCCGAGCAATTGTTGCTTCTGCAAACCAACTGTCTGGCTTCAAACCCATCTAGGGATAGCACTTCCTTGGTTCCTCTCGGTGAGCCGGTTCTCGGCGGTCCATTCCCTAGAGCGAACAATGCTCCGGATCCCGTGCGTTTCGGCTAGGTTGCCTTGATTGTTCATTCTTTTGTTGATGATATTTCTCAAGTCGGTTGGACAAAATGGATTCCCAATTCTATCCCGGATTGTCCTCCTAGAATGAGTGGCAGAACGAGTGGACTATGTTCTCTTCCCGTCCCGTGACTATTCACAACTTGTGTGGCGGGCACAGTGCGGATTCTCGTTCGGGGAAGTATGAAAAACTTGTAATTTTGATGAGCAATTCCATGTAAGACTAAATTAGGATTTAAGTCCAGAAATTAGTACTCTTAAGCCTGTAGGAAAACCTTGTTAGAAAGGCACTTGTACAAGAGGAAAATTTCAGCAGGACTTTAGCTTTAAATTCCTAGTATTTGTATTAGGTTGCTGATGACGTAGTTGTTTTGTAAAAACAAGTTATTGAGGCACTTAGTAACCTAGCAGATGAAGACTACGAAGATTTGAAGACATCAAGTATTTTCTGCACAAGGGTACTAAAGGAATTTGACTCTTGCTGAGACAAGCAATGATCTTTCAGCACGTGGCAAAAGTCAAGTGAAAATCTATATGACAGAGTAGGTTGACTTAGTCGTCTTGCTGATAACACGGATCACTTGCTGATTCTATCGGCAAACAAGGGTCGATTCTTTGAAAGAGCAACATCATCCTGCTATTACTCGGCACTTGGACCTTACTTGAAAAGTAACCAAGATTCCTTGCTGAAAGACTGTACTATCGAGCATTAAATGCTGCAGAAAGCCGTTCTGAAGAAAAGAAGAAGAAGACAAGCTTTTGCAAACAGAATAGTACAAGCAGGACAGTGGATTCAACGTTTGAATTTGAAATTCAAACGGACTGATTCTTCACTATAAAAGGAAGACTTAGAGCAACAAGAAGAGTGTTCGTTCTTGATCGTTTTCTCAAAGCAACTACAAGCTCTATCTGAATCTCATTGTTTGCTCGATCACCTTCCTTCCAAGACTGAAGCTCACTCACTGAAAGCTACCTGTGAAAGAGTAGAACTTTTGTTTTTCCAACAAGTGGTTCTTTCTCTTGAACAAGTAAAGTCTTGATCAAGAATCCTCCAACTGCTTACTGAACAAGTATTACAGTTGTGATTCTCTTGCTGTTTGATATTACTGAACAAGTAATTCAATCTCTCAGCACCATACTCAAACACACAATCACCAACGGCGGGTTATTGTAGTTAGGGGGAATCTAGTCTACTGGTCTGTAGAGAAAACCCTGTTTGGAGTGAAGCAACAACTTGGGAAGTTGTCTTGCTGAGACCTCTGTTGTGGGATTACTTAGATAGGTTTTGTAAGGAAACTCATTATCTATCTTAGTGAATTCAAGTCCAGGATTGGGCGAAGTGGATTAGTTGAAGGATTACGCCACCTTCAGATACCACTATAAACTGTGTGTTGTTTACTTCCTGCACTTACTTTCAGCACTTTACTTACTCTGTTTTTATCTACTGCTGTCTGTGTGCTTAACTGAGTACTTAACTTAAAGTCTTCCGCTACTCTGACTGTTTAAGTATCAGCAACACTTAGTGTTTGCTGAGAAATCTGTTTTAGACTACAAAAAGTTTTAAAGACTATTCACCCCCCCTCTAGTCTTTAACCTTGTTGTCTAAGGGACCAACAAGTGGTATCAGAGCAGGAGGTTCATAAGACCTTCTGAGCTGAACCTTGATCCCCTTTAAGTGCTCTGTTTTTGTGAAGTATTTTCCTGTTGCATTTGATCTGTCTTGTTTAGTGCTTTCAGGATGTCTCATCTAGGTGATGCTCCCACTCTCAAGCTTGAGAACTATGAGAAATGGAGGAACAATATGATGCTTCACTTAGAAGCTATCAGTGATGAAATGGTGACTGTCATCAATGATGGTCCCATCAAGATTGAGGTTTCATGTAACACTCTTGTCCAAGGGCTAATGACGACGATACTGCCACTCCTTGAAAAGAATGAGTGTGTGTTGTTGTCGAAAGCCTAAGGACGGAGTGAATGGACTTCTGAAGAAGCCAAGAGGTTTCGTCTTGATGGACAAGCCAGAAACATCATCATACGTTCCACTCCAGACTCTATTCAGTGTAAGCTGTGGGGTGCAAAGACGGCAAAGGAAGCATGGAAGATGGTACAAGATCTGTGTGCCGGTTCTGAAAAGACAAAGGAGAACAAGCTCGAAGTGCTGAAGCTTAGGTTTCAAAACTTCAAGCAAGGTCCTACTGAGTCTCTTGAAGAACTGGATTTCAGATTCACTACCTTGATCAGTGAGATGGCTGCACTTGGTGAAGGTAGTAGATATTCTGATGCTGAAAAGGTGAAAACCATCATTCGAGGTCTTAACCAAGAATGGGTGCATACACAGAATTTCTACTACAACCAAGGTGTGCCAAACATCTCACCCACTGAGTTGTTTTCTCACTTGGCTGCTGTCAACTATGAGACAAAGCAGAGAGAGAGTCCATCTGCGAAAAATTGCGAGTGTAGCTTTGTTGACCAAAGCTACTCCTTCGAAAAGAAGGAGGACTTATCTCTGCCGAGGAGAATGCTCTTGCTTTGTGAGGAACATGAAGAAGTTCGTCGGCAAAGAGATTGAGAGAAGGAAAGCCAAAGAGACGCTGAAGAAGCATCTCGGTAGCAACTACCACAAGTACAAGACAGATTCTAGCTCGCTGAATAAGCAAGCTCAGCAATCCTCTGATACTCCTGCAGTTGGAAATGATCTCTGTTTCTATTGTCAGAAACCAGGTCATTTCAAGAGAGACTGCCCCTTGCTGAAAAGCAAGTCAGGAGAGAAGAGAAGGAAATTCAAGAGGGCGATGATAGCAGAGGAAAAGAAGAAGCTGCAGCAGAAGATTGACGCACTCTGCCTTGAAACAAGCTCAGAAAGCAGTGATTCTGACTCAGACACTGATGATTCCACACCAGTCAACGACTTCAGCAAGGAAGTGTGTGGTATTGCCATTGAAGACATGTCTGATGAAGAATTCTGTTTGGTTTCTGATCAGGTACAATCTTCAACCTCTGGCTATGAGACTGATGACGGCATTGATGATTTAATGCTGGTACAAGGAGAGCTTGATCGATTTGAAATTGCTCTTTCAGAAAGTCATGATAAACTTCAGCTTGCTGAAAACATGACTAAGCAGTCTACTGAAAAGTATGACTCACTGAGCATCAAATTCGAGAACAAGGTTGCTGAAATAGTGCAACTCACAGCTCTTCTTACAAAGGTCAATGATGAGAACTCGGCAATGTCGATGAGTTGTCCGAATACAAAGCAACAATTCGACACTGCTTGCTGAAAACAGGAGCTTAAGAAGAAAGAAGTCAACTTTCGCTCCTATGCTGATGCATGTTGTTCAGTAGCAGAGTTGCAATCATACCTAAAGAAAGGTGCTCATAAGGAAGGCCTTGGTGCTGAACATGATCGAAATCATGTCACTCTCCTGAAAAAGGGGAAAGCACCTCCAAAGGTCTTTGTTCGACCTTCTGAGTACCAGGATAGTAAGAAGTATCCAATTGGCAATACTGATGTTGCTGAAAAACGCAATCATCGTGGTAAGTCCAAGGTTGCTGAAAAACGCAACAACAGCTTTGTTCCAAAGAACAAACGTTCTGCTGAAAAGCAGAAGGTACCTGCTGAAAAGCAGAGGAAGTCTGACAAGGTTGCTGAAAGACGCAACAAGTCATCTGCTGATAAACCTGAATCAAGTAAGGTTGCTGAAAATAGAGATCAGCATACTCTGAAAAAGGGACTTGGTTTCAAAAGTCAAAGAAACCAACTGTCTCATGAGTATAAGCAGACTCAGCAGAAGTACTTCAAGGAACAAAGGAAAACCAAACCAAGCAAAGTTGTGAACTTTGAAAATGCTAGAACTAGAAGGACAGAGGCACGTAAGCAGAGAAGAAATGCCGTAAAGCAGTTCGTGCCCGGAAGTGTTCTGATGAGAACACCACCTTTGAGAGTTGACATTGATAGCAATGTGCAACCATCATTTGGTGATCAACCTTCTGATAGTTCAGCAAGGACACAAGTCAAATCTGTAAAGATTAAGACTTGGGTTCCCACTGGTCGCATTTTTGAACATGTTGATAATTTCCCTGTAATGGGGAACTAACTTGTTCACCTTGATTGTGCAGATTCCCTCCACGGAAGCAAACAAAGCTATTTGGCACTTTGACAGTGGATGTGGGAAGCACATGACAGGAGACCGAGCAAATCTGATCAATTACAAGCCCTGCAATAATGGGCCTACAATTCGATTTGCTGGTGGTGAACTAAATCCTACCTTGGGTTTGGGTGACGTTAAGATCGGTTGCTTAACAGTCAAAGGTGTACTGCATGTACAAGACCTTAAATTCAACCTCTTCAGCATGAGTCAGTTTGCTGATAAGGGTTATTTCATTGAGATTAAAAGCAATGAATGTAGACTGATTGATCACAAGTCAAATAAAGTTATTCTTATTGCTCGAAGGAAAGGAAGCCTTTATGTGGTGGACAGAACTTCAGCAACTATAGAAAGATGTCTTGTGTCTACACCTAGTCCTGCTGAACAAGCATGGTTGTGGCACAAAAGAACAAGTCATCTCAACTTTAAGACACTGAATAAGTTGTCTAAAAATGAACTTGTGATTGGACTACCTAAGGCTACTTACAAGAAAGAAGGTGTTTGCTCTAGTTGCCAATTTGGTAAGCAGACCAAGACACACCTTGCTAGTAAGGTAGTCCAGTCTACAACAAGACCTTTGCAGATGTTGCATATGGATCTCTTTGAGTCCTCAGCAATCAGTTATGCTGGAAAGAAGTATGGTCTGGTAGTCGTTGATGACTACTCAAGATTCACTTGGGTGATTTTCTTGAGGCACAAGTCAGAGACTAAAACTGAGATACCTAGCTTGCTGAATAAGCTTGCTGTCATGAAAAATGACAAGGTGTCAATAATCAGGACAGACCATGGTACTGAATTTGTCAATCAGTATATAACTGAATTCTGCACAAGCAAAGGCATACAGCATCAACTATCTTCAGTAAGAACACCTCAGCAAAATGGTGTTGCTGAAAGGAAGAACAGAACTCTGAAGGAAGCTGCAAGATCTATGCTTGCTGAAACCGAGCTTTCTGAAGTTTACTGGGTTGAGGCTGTCAATACAGCGTGCTATACTCAGAATAGATGTTTGATCACTAAGTCACACAACAAAACTCCATATGAGTTATTTGTTGGACGATCACCAAACATTTCTCACCTAAGAGTATTTGGTTGCAAATGTTTTGTGCTCAACAATGGTAGAGAGTACTTGAGCACATTTCAACCAAAAGCACATGAAGCGATCTTTCTAGGTTACTCCTCAAGAAGCAAAGCCTTTAGAATCTACAACAAATCTTCCAAGAAGATTGAGGAATCTGTCCATGTTGTATTCTATGAAGGAAAGCAAGGAGTGCCTGCAAGGAGAGGTTGCTTTGAAAAATTGAAGGAACGATTCTCAACGACAAAGTGTCTGTGAAGCACAAGCCGAGAAAACTCCAAATGTTGTGTTAGAGGATGACTCTGACGATGAAAGGCCCATGCCTAGTAATGACCAGATGATTTTAACGCACGATCGAGAGTTTCCGGCAAGTAACTCGGCGATAGAGGGTTGCTGAAACATGCAACCTTCATCGGCGATCGCCTTCATCGCAAGAGACACCGAACAAGTGTCCGCTGAAGAGAACGAACATGCCGAAACGCATGGTTCTCAACATAAGGGCCGCAGGAACTTATGGATCAGAGATCATCCCTCCTCTGATATTATTGGCCCGTCCAATTCTGGAGTGAGAACCAGAAACAGGGTTGCTGAACAAGCAACACTGGGAGCTGCTGAAAGCGCAGTTAATGTGGTTGCTGAAGAAGCATCCCTGCTGACAGAAGTTGCTCACATGTTCTCTTGCTTTCTTTCAAGAATTGAACCTAAAACTACTCAAGAGGCATTGAAAGATCCTGATTGGGTCATTGCTATGCAAGAGGAGTTAGGTCAGTTCGAAAGGAACAAGGTTTGGAAACTTGTACCACATACCAATGATCTTAAAGTGATTGGTACTAAGTGGGTGTTCAGAAACAAGTTAAACGAACATGGTGATGTAGTCAGAAACAAAGCAAGACTGGTTGCTAAAGGTTTCACTCAGACTGAAGGGTTAGATTTTGATGAGTCATATGCTCCAGTTGCAAGATTGGATGCAATCAGACTCTTTCTAGCCTTTGCAGCACACAATGACTTCATAGTTTACCAAATGGATGTTAAAAGTGCATTCCTGAATGGTGAACTTTCAGAGGAAGTCTATGTGGAACAACCACCAGGTTTTGAAGTCCCATCAGAAACCAAGCAAGTATACAAGCTGGAAAAAGCTTTGTATGGTCTGAAACAAGCCCCTAGAGCTTGGTATGACACTCTGGCAAAGTTCTTGCTGGAAAATGGTTTCAAGAAAGGTGAGGTTGATAAAACCTTATTCACCTTGAATGATGATGGAAGACTTCTCTTGGTTCAAATTTATGTGGATGACATAATATTTGGATCCAAGGACAAGCTACTTTGTGAAGACTTTGCAAATCTCATGAAGAACAAATTTGAGATGAGCATGATGGGAAAATTGAATTACTTCCTAGGGTTGCAAGTCAAGCAACTTGATGATGGAATATTCATTAGTCAAACAAAGTATGCTAAGGAGATGCTCACCAAGTTTGGCATCAAGCCTGATGAGAAGGCTGCCAAAATCCCTATGAGCATTGGGACTAAGATGACCTATACTGAATCTGATAAGAGTGTTGATGAACACAAGTATAGGAAGCTCATTGGGTCCTTGTTGTATCTTACAGCAAGTAGGCCTGACATTCAGTATGCTGTAGGAGTTTGTGCTAGATTCCAGTGTGATCCTAGAATCTCTCACTATAAGACTGCTCTGAAGATACTGAAGTATGTCAAAGGCACAGTGGATGTTGGTCTTTGGTATCCCAAAGGCACAGGCATGCATCTAGTTGGCTACACTGACGCTGACTATGCTGGTTCCATGCTTGACAGGAAAAGTACTTCAGGGACTTGCCAGTTCCTTGGTACCAGACTTGTCTCTTGGTTCAGCAAGAAACAAAGTTGCATTGCCACATCTACTACTGAAGCAGAATACATTGCTGCTGGTTGCTGTGCTACCCAAATCCTCTGGTTACAGCAACAACTGAAGGACTATGAGATCTATGAAAAGAAGACTCCCATCTTCTGTGATAATACCAGTGCTATTGCTATCACGCATAATCCTATCCTACATGCTAGGACAAAGCACATTGAGGTAAGACATCACTTCATTAGAGATCATGTGGAGAGAGGTCACATTGAATTACTCAGGGTTGGTACAGAGGACCAACTTGCTGACATCTTCACAAAGCCCCTTCAGGAAAACAGGTTCATAACTTTAAGACATAGTCTTGGGTTATTGAACCGCCCCAATAAAGAGATAAGGTGCATCTATGTCTGCTCGAAACGGGTATTCAGCAGACATGACACTTCAAGCAACTGAAATATGTTGTCTGCAAGCACATCTCTTATGATCTTGACTGAAACGGGCATTCAGCAAGACAAGAATAAAGAAAAATGCGTTTTGCATGCTTTGAAACGGGCATTCAACAAGGCATCTTGATAACGATAGCCGAAATAAGCTATCGGCAAGCATTTTTCAGTAAAACTTGACCGAAACGGGAATTCAAGCAATTGGTCAACTCATTGACTAAAAAGACCGAGACGGGTACTCGGCAAGTGAAACTACTCACCGGTTGATCGACACGTGTTCTTATTGTCACCGGTATTACTTGAAATATGTATTCAGCAAGACAATAAACTCAGGGGGAATTATTTTCAGTAAGACTGTAACTCAGCAAGACCTTTTTGTCTCTTGCTTAAGAGAGTTAAATCTTATCTACCGAAAGTAATACATTTGGCATGTTATGGTATCGGTAAGGCCAAATCGGTAAGTACTTTTTCAAGTACACTGTCCCCAAGTTGACGACGTGTGTACAAGAATCGTTGGTCCGATTTAACGGCAAAATAATCATGACCTGAAATACAATTTGGGCCATTGATCATGAGACTGTTGATCTACCTACGGTTGAGATCAATCGCATGGTGTTAGTGGGCAGTTAGGGACCCACTCGCATTTAATGCATAGTGGGCGGTTTTACCTTTTGTGTCTAAGCAAGTTACCTTGCTGATAGAGTTTACATTTTTAATATGTAAATCTCTTGAAATTCCAAGACACTATATATACGGGACTTAGTAATTTTCAAGAACATTTTACTGTCCCAAAATTCCCAAATTAGCCAAACACACCTTTTCTCTGCAACTCAAAAACCTAACTACTTTTCAGAGAAATTGTCCTGTTCCGGTACGATCTTCACCGCATTAAAGACTTGTTTTAACGTCTTGTAATGGGTAAGTCTACAAAAGTCCACAAAGGTCAAAAGAAGTGAATCCAAAACCCACTTTTGCTTTCCTTCAAAGAAAATTGGTTCTCCTCAATTGGCACTTACCTCGGAAGAGAAGATGTATTGAGCCATTCTAAGAGAGAGCATATTAAATGCTTGGTGCAAGACAAGATGCCTTTAGGTGATCCAAGATACTGAATAAGTGTGGATTAGCATTAGTTCCATGAAAAGGAACCCACATTATCTACCATGGATGTGGTAGAATTCTACAAAACTCAAGGTTGTCATTAAATCCTTGAAGACATCCAAGGAGTCCAAATGTGGAATTTACTTTGAAGGTCCCTTGAAGAAATAAGCCATTTCCATCCATATGGAATTTCCATCCTTCAAGTCCCGAGGTTCCAAACAAATTCCTGCAGAAGGAAGCACGTTTTGGATGTGTACAACAACATTGGATATCTTTATCCAAGTGTGTTGATTGTCGAAAGGAAGTTTTGATCAATTCATAATCATAAAACCCATGATATGAACTCGGAAAGGCTTTCCTTGAACTGGGGAAAGGAATTGTTGAGATCATCACCAATAAGACAAAGCAAGTTCCGATGATGATGATGGAAATACTTTTGGAGACAAGAAATCTTCCTTTGGGATTAAAGATTTGTTACTACATTGGAACAACTTGGTGTGTTAAGAGATCCAAGAAAATGGCAAGCTATGTTGGAAGACATCGAAGAAGCCAAAAAATTCCAAGGGCTGATTCATTCGAGGTCGTGAAGAGAAAATCTTCTAGTGTTGTTGAGCAGATCCGCTGCTTCCTCCGCTCCCCCTCGAAGAAATCCAAAAGGGAGGAAAGCAATCAACAAAGAAGCAGGAAAAATTGCAAAATTGCCTAAGACCGTGATTAAACAGGTGGATGACACAAGCTCGAAAAGTTGTTGACACTTCGTTGTGTCGGTAGCTAATCAACCAAACCCGATATTTCAAAGGGAGTTGATACGCTTGCTGCGATGTTGCTACTCTTCTTTCAAAAAGGAGTAGTGCACAGAAAGACACACCGGTGGACGATGCATCTGTGAAAACAGTTGTTGACACCGTAATGGGGACTCAGGATCTGATAACTCAGAAAAATGCTCTTGATGTCCTTGCTAAGGAAATGAGTGTTGATGAGTTGGAAGATGCTACATTGCCTCCATGTTTTCTACCGAAAATGTAGAAGTCCAACTTGCTGCAACAAAGCAAGGGAGCATGCTTGAACTCATTCAACAGGCTCAACAAGGACATGAAGCCATTGATATACAAAGAGAAGCGTCTGCACTGAAGTACAACCAGTTCGTCTTGAAGAAATTCAAAGAACTGAAAATGCTCTTGCTGATACTCAGCAGGTAGTTCATTTTCTAGATTCTATTTCTGATGCCTTACTGTTTCTATATTTTGCTAACTCTTTATGTTTTCAGACTTCTCAAGACAAGGATTCTAAAGCACCAGATGCTGAAGAAGAGAAAAGGCCTACTTCTGCTGATGAGCAGGTAGTTAACCTTACTCAGCATGACTATCAAACTTAATTGTTTAAATCATGTTTCTAACTTGTCAAAGTTTCGGGGTAATGGAAAGGATGTTGCCGAAACAACTCCTCCAACAACAACCACGCACCGATGTGCAAGAGATGAATGAACCAGCTGCTAATGCACCGGTAATTCACTCTCTGACTTAAAACTCTAAGGTTGCCGACACCCATGTTGCTGAAACTAACACCTCTCTGTTTCAGGTTCAAAACAGAAGAGAGACATCCCCCTCTGCCTCCACACTTGCTCTGACTGATGAAGCCATTCTCTCTGAATTTAGAGAGAAGATTGTCACTCGTGCTGAAAAAGCACTCAAGAAGTGGCAGTCTTACAAAATGATGGACTTCTCAGATCTCTATAACTTGATGCAAATAGAGAGCAGGAGGAAGCAGCTCTTTGATCTTGATCACTTTGTTCACACCCTGACCAGCTATGAGGAATACTCATTTGCTTTGAAAGGATGGAACAAAAGTTCATTGATCTTGAAGCTGAAGCTTTGACTGAAAGGTTTCAAACCTCTCAAGAGAAGAAAGGGTGCTTAAGCTAGTTGAGAATAAGCTTCCAGCTATTGATGATACACACCACATTGGTGATGAGGAAGAAATCACTAGCAAGCATAAGTATTGTGACATGGATCTAATCATTCTAGATGATGAAGGTCATGATACTCCTTTCATAAATCTCACTGAGGGAAATGAGCCTGAAGGAGTTGAAGAAAAAGAGGATGAGGATGAAAACAAGGATGATGATGAAGGTGGTGATTCCCCTCCACCTGCTGATGATGATAGAAGGGATGATGATGATGATAATCAAGGAGGTGCTTGGAAATGCACTTGTGCTTTGAATGGACAAGCTAACACTACGATTCTTTGACGAGCCTGCGAAAATGTTCAGCAACCTCCATCGAAAAGCACTCCTCCTCAAAACCCTACATCTCGGCAAGATCCATCTCCTGCCGAAGAACCAATCCAGAAGATTGTTGACAAAGGCAAAAAGCCAATTGACAATGTTGAGTTGTCTACACTCATCCTTCTCAAGATGAACGATTCTTGAAAGCATGCCATGAAAGTCGGTTTATATGAGAACAAAACTGACTTGACTATGGCGTCAAAACTCACAAGGACTTATCCCTATCCCGCAAATAAGGGAAAGTCAACCTGTTCATACTACTGCAACTTCTCCGATCTTTGGTGCTTGAAAAGCATAGAAACGTTGAGACTCCATCCTTTTCAAAAGCACACCGAAGACATGGTCACTGCTTGAGCAAACCATTGTACCACCGATCACTGCTAACTTGCATACCGAAGAGCCGGTCCACCGCCTCTGTGCAAACTGTTGCTGATGAGCTTAATGCTCCTACTCCAGTCACTGCTGAAATGCACACTGTTGAGACTCCAGTCACTGCTGACAAAGCAAACTGTTGAGAAACCAGCTGAACAAGCTGATGAAAGAAACATGGTTGCTGATCTAGACCAAGTGGATAATGCTGAAAATGCATACACCACAGATGATCTCAGCACATCTGATGAGGATGAAGAGGATGAAGAGGATGATACTCCACTGAAAGCTGACTTCACACCTGCTGATGACAGGTTTGTGAATCAAGTGATCAGAAACACCTCAATCCCATCAGATCCCATGCCAACCATTCAGTTTAAAACCTCAAGAGCTGAAGCACTTCTGGGTTTTAGAAACCAGTTGCTTCAAGAAAATGAAGAACTGCTCAACAAAGAGGAGCTGAATGTGAATGAAACTCTTAAGTTATTGCTGAGAAGAACTGCTGCAATTTCTACTGCACAGTTTGATCTTCAATTGAGATATGAACACAATGCTTCTATAGCAGAACAAACATCTCAAAGCAATACTCGGACATCATTGATGCTTTCAAGTTCGGAAAGAAGATGTGAGTGACGAGGCTCAAAATGCATTCTACTTGAGTTCAACTCTCTAACTAGAACTGTTAACAGTCTCTTGTTTGAGAGAAGCTCTATCAATGAAAGCTTGTCCAAACTCACCAACTTCACTGAACAGCTCAGTGTGTCTATAGGCTTGAATGGGTTGCCACTCAATGATATACATGAGCAATCCATGTCTAAGGGGGAAGATATACAAGGAAGGTCAGCAAGTACAAGTGCTGCTCCTTCCACTCAACTTCAAATGGTCCTCCCTCCGACATCAAGCAACGTACATCCCTCAGCTTCTCAAAGAACGCTGTTTACAAGAGTTTTAAGGGATGGTACAATAGTGGATGATGCAGGCAATAAGCTTGGTCACAGACCTGCTCCACTCTCACTCTCTGGTTCAAGACAGAGTAGACCAAGACATGTTGTAAATCAGCAGTCTACTCAAACCAAGAAGAGGAGAAAGAGGTAGCTCGCTTCTCAACAAAAGAGAATTCGAGAGAAGAGCTACGAAAGAGAAAGAGACAGGGAGGAGCTCGTGCGAACACACTAAGATATTCAATGATCAAACAACTCGCATGTTCTCAAATCACAAAAGGCTTTTACATCCTCAAGCTCCCTTATCTGTTATCCAACCAAGAGTTCCCAGATATTATCCTTGAGCAGATGTTCCGTTGGAATGATCTTAAAGCCGAAAGAAGGCTCACTATGCAAAGGGATAAGGCTGGTTACTGGATTAACAAAGAGATACAGATAAGAAGAGATGCTCTGAAAGAGGATTGGAAGACTAATGTGCCTGACTATCCCAAACCTGAGGAAGTCTTGAATAGGCCAAGTCTTATCTCTGGTACACCAGTTCCTAAGTCTGTCTGGAACCCTGCTGATTGCTTCTATATGACAAATGATGAGAAGTATGAAGATCTGGTTTACTTAAGCAAGATCTATCAACTTCAAGGAGTCATTCAATCTAGAATGGAGAATGCATGGCTATGGGGAAGACACTTATGGAATGAGGTTGCCATGAAAGAGTTCAAAGAAATTCCTACTACAAAGAAAAGTCGAAAGGGAATTGAACTTGAGAGAGACACAAGGAAGCTCCTTGGAGAACTATGAGCTAGACTCCATAGAATTTGCTCCCGAGTTCTTTCCTGGTGTTGTCTCAAAATTCAAGTTTAGAACTTTATTGCAAAATGTAAAAGTTCCCTTTTTGTCTTTGTATCTTTCTGAGTTTCTCTGTAACTAGCAGTTTGTATAGAAGTTATCTGCACTTTCAATGTAAAATCTCTTTACTGAATGATAACTTCTTATACAACTTTTTGATACAATCCTATCTGCTCTGATACTTTACTGTTTCTGATATTATGCCTGCTTGCTGATTATCATTACATATTATTCTGTACAAGCATTGCATAAGTGTTCATTGAATTATTCATATTCAGAACATTTGAAGTATTGAGTTTGAAATTTAGTCATGGATTGCATGTCATCAAAAAGGGGGAAATTTGTTAGGAAACTTGTAATTTTGATGAGCAATTCCATGTAAGACTAAATTAGGATTTAAGTCCAGAAATTAGTACTCTTAAGCCTATAGGAAAACCTTGTTAGAAAGGCACTTGTACAAGAGGAAAATTTCAGCAGGACTTTAGCTTTAAATTCCTAGTATTTGTATTAGGTTGCTGATGACGTAGTTGTTTTGTAAAAACAAGTTATTGAGGCACTTAGTAACCTGGCAGATGAAGACTACGAAGATTTGAAGACATCAAGTATTTTCTGCACAAGGGTACTAAAGGAATTTGACTCTTGCCGAGACAAGCAATGATCTTTCGGCACGTGGCAAAAGTCAAGTGAAAATC
>JAVIWC010000960.1:0-23590 GCA_031894815.1 Creontiades dilutus | reverse complement strand
AAAAATTGAATACACTTCTGAGGTGATCCCAGCGTCTTCCTATTAACTCGGAATCATACTATCATATTCTCAGTTTATCTCCCACAACCAATCAAGTATCATCTCTGTTTACAGTCAGACGATGACGATGAGTGTAAGAGAAACGATTGGGAGAACCGTCAATCCGAACGTTTCTACTGTTGGTCGTTCAAGAACGAGTAAAGTTTGTCAAACCCGATCGAACGTCATGAGCCTAAGGAAAAGAAGAGCAGAAGAAACCGCAGACCCAAATACAGAGAGAATAGACGAAGGGAGTAAGAAACGAAGACTTGATGACTAAAGTAACAGCGTATTAGAGCCCAAATCTAGTGAAATAATCGGGAGATATGGGGAATTCTTTTGGTATACCACACCAATAACAGATGGTACAAGCAGAACATTCTCTAAAACATTGTCCACATAAAACGTACCTAAGGTAACGGCACCGGTAGTGGCCATTTTAAAGTTTATATTTGAGAATTAAGGATGCCCGGTCTCCTAGTGACTTCAAACTTGCAGGAGGTACAGCTCATGTCATCTTGTAGTCAGAGGTTGAACTAGGAGTGCGCAGAGCATCATTGGAAATTGTGGTAAACTTCTCAATATGACCGTCCCTAGTTTCCTCGTTTGTTGGGCTGTATCCTAGAGCTTCTACTGGATAGAATCAATTTTGTTCATCTGGTATTGAATTTAATGATAGGTATTAAACACGTAAGGAGGGCAAAATGTCAAGTGGCCACTACTGAGACATGCACGTGGCCATTACTGGAAATTTCGTAATTTGATGTGGCCACTACTAGATCAAAATAAAGGTGTGAGAAAAAATTAATAAAAAATAGAAAAAATTGTTCTTTTGATAGTTTTAGGCAATGGATATGTTAGGGAAGAGTCGGGCTATATTCTAAATGAGTCCTGAAGAAAGTCAGTACTACTGTTGGCCCACAATTGTCAAAACTAAAGAAAAATATTCTTAACTGTGGCCACTACCGGTACCGTTACCTTACTTGTAAGAATGGCTCTCAAAATGCTTTGTTTTCTCTCAGTTGTTTCGACGTTTTCTTCACTGATTTTACGTTTGCAATTATTCTTAGACACACGAATGAAGAAGTAAGTCGACATGATTCATGTTATCATAGTTACCAACATTCCCAAATATTTGTGATTTATTCGTGCCAAACTGGAAAAAAAGCTATTTCACATCATAATTGAGCATAGGCACGTAGTTTTTCGAGCAAAATGTTCACTAAGTAGGTAATAGGAAGGATAGATTTCATACCTGCAATTCGATGATGTAACGTAAGTGTGTGATTAGACTAATTTAATTACGACCTCTAAACAGGTATTGAGATTATAAGGTAACGGCACCGGTAGTGGCCACTGCTCCAGTAGTGGCCATTTTTAAGTTTATATTTGAGAAATAAGGATTCCCGGTCTCCTAGTGGCTTCAAACTTGCAGGAGGTATAGCTCATGTCATCTTGTAGTCAGAGGTTGAACTAGGAGTGCGCAGAGCATCATTGGAAATTGTGGTAAACTTCTCAATATGACCGTCCCTAGTTTCCTCGTTTGTTGGGCTGTATCCTAGAGCTTCTACTGGATAGAATCAATTTTGTTCATCTGGTATTGAATTTAATGATATTAAACACGTAAGGAGGGCAAAATGTCAAGTGGCCACTACTGAGCCATGCACGTGGCCACTACTGGAAATTTCGTAATTTGATGTGGCCACTACTAGATCAAAATAAAGGTGTGAGAAAAAATTAATAAAAAATAGAAAAAATTGTTCTTTTGATAGTTTTAGGCAATGGATATGTTAGGGAAGAGTCGGGCTATATTCTAAATGAATCCTGAAGAAAGTCAGTACTACTGTTGGCCCACAATTGTCAAAACTAAAGAAAAAAATTCTTAACTGTGGCCACTACCGGTACCGTTACCTTACTTGTAAGAATGGCTCTCAAAATGCTTTGTTTTCTCTCAGTTGTCTTGACGTTTTCTTCACTGATTTTATGTTTGAAATTATTCTTAGACACACGAATGAAGAAGTAAGTCGAGATGATTCACGTTATCATAGTTACCAACGTTCCCAAATATTTGTGATTTATTCGTGCCAAACTGGAAAAAAAGGCTATTTCACATCATAATTGAGCATAGGCACGTAGTTTTTCGAGCAAAATGTTCACTAAGTAGGTAATAGGAAGGATAGATTTCATACCTGCAATTTGATGGTGCTAACGTAAGTGTGTGATTAGACTAATTTAATTACGACCTCTAAACAGGTATTGAGATTATAAGGTAACGGCACCAAGTGGCCACTGCTCCAGTAGTGGCCATTTTAAAGTTTATATTTGAGAAATAAGGATTCCCGGTCTCCTAGTGGCTTCAAACTTGCAGGAGGTATAGCTCATGTCATCTTGTAGTCAGAGATTGAACTAGGAGTGCGCAGAGCATCATTGGAAAGTGTGGTAAACTTCTCAATATGACCGTTCCTAGTTTCCTCGTTTGTTGGGCTGTATGCTAGAGCTTCTACTGGATAGAATCAATTTTGTTCATCTGGTATTGAATTTAATGATATTTAACACGTAAGGAGGGCAAAATGTCAAGTGGCCACTACTGAGACATGCACGTGGCCACTACTGGAAATTTCGTAATTTGATGTGGCCACTACTAGATCAAAATAAAGGTGTGAGAAAAAATTAATAAAAAATAGAAAAAATTGTTCTTTTGGTAGTTTTAGGCAATGGATATGTTAGGGAAGAGCGGGCTATATTCTAAATGAGAAAAAGTCAGTACTACTGTTGGCCCACAATTGTCAAAACTAAAGAAAAAAATTCTTAACTGTGGCCACTACCGGTACCGTTACCTTAGTTTAATTTTTCAAGTTTTCTCGTTTCTTTAGTTTTACCATTAAGTTCTTATATTTTTGTGATTTACTGGGATCAAACTTTGAAACAATGCTGTTTTATTTGATAAAATATTTAATTTGTCCGACAAGAATATTCTAGATTGTCACCCCTTTAGAATTACTTAATTCTAACGTTAAAAGTGTTGGAATACATGAAATAGTATAATTTTTCTAAAGGATTAAAGTTTTCTCAAAATGGCGAATCAGTTAAAGTTCAAGATTGTGCGTGCTCACTTGGGTAATATGCTGAGTGAACCGCAGTGATTGATTAAGAACAGGAAAACTGATCAAGTTTCCAATTTTTTTTTAGAAAAGGCGATACCCAAATGTGACCGAAATTTTGAAACTACCCATACATTTTGGGTGTGTCATTCCAGACAACACCTCTCGATATGGGTGAGATAGAAACTTCGTTCTTTCAGCATAAAATCAAATATTCCAAAACGAATGGTGATATCGTTGTGCAACAGTTTTAATATTAAATCGTTAACAATTTTATAAATCTTTTCAAAATGTTTAAAAACGGATTTCGATGACAATTGTTATTAAACATTTTTTGCGCGCCGATTGAAACAGCTTCATTTGGTCGAAAAACGCTTTAGGATAAACTCGTTTCTATCATCGACATAATTTTCTCTCCCTCAATTATGAAATTGAAATAAAAAAAGTTCCAGTCATGCATGACCTTATGAGTGAATTATTCTAATTAATTAATTAGTACAGTCGTGTTAAATTAAGTTGAATGTTAAGCACTTTGAGTGCAAACAACTTTCAACTACTTTTAACTAGCAATCGATTTGACTGCGAAAAAAGTTAATCCAATTTATGTTCTTATAGGGTGTTCCCGAATGTGCTGAACAATAAATGGGGCTACTTTCATAACATTTAGAGTGGACAGTGTCACATTCCCCAATTAGCGAATTTTTGACGTAAAATGAAGTAATATATTCCAAAATTGTGAGGAGTAGTTAGTTGGACCTCAACTACTTCATTTAACCAGTTGTTAGTTACACTTTTCAACTACAATTCAGTTGCCTATTTAGTTTTTGCGGAATGATGACCGAAATTTGTTTATTTCGCGCCTTTGATTTTCAAGTTCTGGTTGAAAAACGTAAAAATAGGAAGTTGAAACCTTCTTCAGTGATCAAATGAGAAATCATCTTCATCTGAGAGTTGAAAGTCGGCACAAATGATGGTTTTTCACGCGAAATAAACAAATTTCGGTCATTATTCTGCAAAAATTGAGTCTAAACAAGAAACGGATCGAATCACGTGAATCAGCGTTAAAAAGCAATGAAAATTCATGTGTCAGACTTCAGAGTTCACCATCATCCACTATTTGACATTTGACTATTTGGCATTTTTTGTCGATTTTCAGATCATTTTATCACAAAGTTCAGCATAAATTTGAGCTTTCTACTTTTTTAATGATGTATTTCATTGTTGATAAACTTTGTATGAGCTAAGTTTCCAAAATGATGGCAGTACATTTATGTTGAATGCAAACTCACTTTGTAGCCAAAAAACATTAGTTGGTACAGCTTTCGATTAATCGAACCTCGGTATTTCGAAAACTTCTATAATTGGAAGAAAACCCTCGGTTCCCCCGAGAGAACCTCTATAACTAGAAGGAAATCAACTTATATTCAATTTTTTGCCAGAGGCCTCGTTTCCGAGCTATTCGCGATTCTAGATTTTTTTCGTGTTTTCGACCTTATGTCATTAAAACTGTCATAACTCCCTCAATTTTGGAGATAGCTCAAAATTGATAACACCGTTGGAAATAGGGTTAAATTTTCTATCCATTTGATGTCAGAAAACTCTTTTTGATTGCATTGAAGATGTGCGATTGCTGCGCGAAATGGCAGTTTTGTCAAAATCTTGAAATCGCCTGTTTTTCATCTCGCCTAGAAACCCCATGAATGCTTAACGCAGAACTGTGCAGGCCTGGTAAAACGTGCGCCAAAATGCCAGCCTTCCAACAATGTAGTCGTTTTGGTTTTAAAAAATATTTTTAGTTAAGGTAATGGTGTTTAACTGCAGAAAAACGTGCAGAAAAAAAAAATAATCGAAGATCCGAGAGACGGCTATTCGTGTTCATTTACGATTGATTGCGATGAGTTGCATTCATCTTTTTGCTGACACTATGGACCCTCATCGAACCAGGCTTTCGTATCATTACCAACTCTTCCCTTTCGTCTCTTTCCTCGCTGTATTTCCTTCAGCGAGGTTTTCCCAATTGCATATTCCCATTCATCATGGTGCGCTCTAGCTATTGAACATAACTGGTAGTAATAACCAAAACCTTAGTGACAAAAAACAATTAGGTAGTAGATAAAAAACAGAAAGTTTACTAGATAAAGAAGGATCAGTGACATAAACATTATTATCCGATATTTTTTCCTCATACTATCCGACGTGTTCGCTAGGGTGTGAGTTGTACACAGGAGGAGTGTGATTCTGCAGCTGCTTCAGTTGCATTACCATTGGTAAAACCGTACACAAAATCATGTCAACATACTCACTTGTGGTATAGCAACTCAACTGGTAAATGAACACAAACAATAGCTGTCTCTCGGATTTTCAGTTATCACGACTTTTGGCTGAACCAACGAAGCCGTAAATGCAGGTATGACACTGATCACAAACTAACGTTTTCAATCATTAAATCCATTTTCATTTTTCATTTTAATTTATATCTTAACAATCTAGTTTAAACTCTAACTCTTTGTGTGAACTCGATTTCAACATTACAACACCCAATGCTGCGGCCAAATCAGATTGGGGTTGACAATACACGGCGCTCAAAGCAACCCCTCCTTCAAGACCGGGGGGTCGTGCGGGTCATTGCATATCCTTGCCCCTGACCAAGACAATGCCTCCTCCGTAGCTTTCCCAATTTTCAAACATTAGGTTTTTTTTTAGTGATACAGGGTGTCCCAGGACATATGCACAATCCGACTCCTACGTGTTCTACAACTCATTTCCGACTGCGATGAGTCGCATTCATCTTCAAGACTCTTAGAAAAACCTCAATTTTAACAGAAAACACGTTTTTCTGCATTTAAACTCCATTTCACTCAACTAAAAATATTTTTAAAAACCAAAACGACTACACCGTCGGAAAGCTGACATTTCGGCGCACGTTTTATCAGGCCTGCACAGTTCTGCATCAAGCATTCATAGGGTTTCTAGGCGAGATGAAAAACAGGCGATTTCAAGATTTTGACAAAACTGCCATTTCGCGCAGCAATCGCACATCTTCAATGCAATAAAAAAAAAAACAAAAAATCAATGTATTGATCAACACATTTGTGACGGTGAAGATGAAGGCGACGATGTCCCGATGGTGTCTTCTAAGTAGGGAAGGCCGATAATCGATAGTAAGACTAGGGATGCAAGATTCTTAAAAAATAATCGATTTAAATCGTATCGATTTTTTTTCAAAAAATCTCGTATCGATTTTTTGAAATTTCTAAATGAGTCTTATTAGAATGAGAAAATTTATTTAGAATCGATTTATTTAGAAAATCAATTTACAATGGATAATTTTTTGTAATTTTTAAATTAGTAAATGATGAAATTTATGATTGATAAATTATAATCTTTCATAAAAGTATCGGATTTTTTTTGAAGAATGGAAACGTTTTTTGAATTTTGAAACGAGTCATAGTGCATTAAATGCACTGTAAATTTAACTAGAAACGACTAAACTGTAATACATAGTTTCTTTCAATACCCCACTAACTATACCTTTTGTATTGTTTAATTGGTGGCATAAATTATTGGTGTCACCCACCCTCCTAGATTAATTACCACTTGCCTGTACATTTTTCTTGATGGACTTCTATCAACCCATCAGTTGTGTAGGAATAGGGATAATTCAGGACGATTTGAACTATAGAAATGTGTTCATCTCAATCCGATCCGCATACCTGTCGGCTTGTTCATTACCCGGTACCCCCAGATGAGATGGTACTCACTGAAGGTGCACAGAGCAAACTCTTTATTCCCTATGAATCAGGAGGCACACAAATATGATCAATTGATCAATCCAAATAGGTATTTTGGTTGAGAACAGATTTACGTGCTGTATGCATATCTCCTGAAATTCAATAATCGCTCTATCACCCGTGAAACACCCACACTCCAAAGCTTAGTAGAAATTCAAATCATGAACGCAAGCCAATTGAATAATAATCCCCAGTGAAAGAATTCGCAGCGTTTTTAATGAAAAAGGAAATGATATAGCTTTTTTTATAATAAATGAATTTGAATATGTATTTTTGTTTCTACCAACATTCACAATCTTATACAATGACATTTATGTACACGGATTTCTTTAATGAAATGTAACTTTCTTCAAATCGAATGTTAACTTTCAGCTCCTCTTTAATTCGAACTCGCTATTTCGAAAACCTCGATATTTCGAATTTTATGTTTGGTCAAGAGTCTGTTGTGATTGCAGGACATGCGGGCGATTTTAAAGTGCATCAAACACACACACCAGATTTTTCATTTCAACCTCTCCGCCCCTTTCACTTTCAGGAAGCTAATAGGATTCAATCTCCTTTCACCTGCTCCGATCGCTATCTGTGATGTACCTTCAGTTCATATTTGTTGCTGATGATGACATAACCGTCGAAATCGATTCAACCGTGTAACTCATTATTTCCGTAGAAATATAGACAACGATTTTACTCCGTTTTTATTGAAATGGGTTTCCACAACTTCGTCGCGAGTGAATCGGTCCGTATAAAGCAATCGACTCTAGAAGTCATCTCTACTAAACTCCAATGGAGTCCTTCAGGTAAGGCCCTCTCTTATCAATTTCATTCGTTTACAAGAAATAATTCTTCTTGTATTCCGACTACTCTCGGTGAACACATTTTCAGTATTCTATCCCACCCTTGAATTATTTCTGATTCGTAACAAACTGCCACATCGTACCCCTTCGCGGCAAACTTCACACCCCACGAACGTTGAGAAGAACAACCCCGCGATCAATCAACCCGGTTGTCGGCCCAACTGTCAAATCAGTTTTCCGCCGACGTGATGTTATGGAACCTCCAGCCGTCCGCGAACCGCTACGTTTCAGTTCTCCTTGCGCAGACCATCTTTCTCACCGAATTTTCTATATCTCACACAGTTTGTGTTTAAAAACGATAGCTGCTTTCGTCTAAACATTTCCGTTATCACTGTGAACGGACGAGTTGATGATCAACTTCGTGGAGAGAACGCTAAAAACATGCCTAGTCGTAGAACTGTGAAACGTCCTCGTCGATTACAAAATATGGAGACAGGACGCTCCTTTCGGGGTTCAACGTGGATGCTAAATCAAGATTCACAAACCGGCAGGCGATTCGTCCCATTAGCGGAGTCATGTGATAGTAAAATTGTCGACTTCGGAGTTTGGTTACCGGTCAGATTGTTGTGTGTTCGTGGGTGATTCCCCATTTAACGGGACAATCGAGGTCAGCCTCACTCCCATCAGCTCTGACTACGCCCTTTCCATTTCAATTCGTCATTTTCAATAACAACCCTTTTCAATTGAACACTAAGCTTTTTCATAACCCTCTACTAGACTCAGGCGATTATTGAATTTCAAGGTGCTATACATGGAGCATCTGCAAATGTCCGTCCAACATACGGGCCTATTTGACTTAATCAGTTGATCATATTTAATACAGCTGCCTCTGAAATTCGATGAAAATCGCCCTATCTAATTCCAAAGCTTAGTAAGTAAATCGGGGCCTTGGTGACAAACCCCAGTGAAAGAATTTTGAGCGTTTTATTATTGAACCTCAATACCCCCCCCCCCCCCACAATAAAAGCATCTATAATTTATCAAGTCCTTTGACACTCGTATTGCGTTAAAACTTCCCCAAATCCAAATTTAAACGATGTAGCCAAAGGTAGACAGATGTAGAGGGGGCGCACAAATATCATCAACTGATCAATCCAACAGTGTTCTTGATGAGAACCGATTTACGTGGTCTATGCACATTTAATGTAAATTGCCATAATCGGTCAACTCTCGATAAAACACGCACAAGCCTTCCTTTCGTAAAAAATCTGGGAATGCAATTGCCAATTGAATAATAAACCCCAGTGAAAGAATTTTTATGGTTAACCATAATAATATTGAATCAAACAAACCCAATCAATAATGCCCCCTTCGTCGCCAAATCGTCTGCCTTTTGTTATGGGTACTACTTAACTATAGTCTTCAGACAAAGCAAGAATTCATGGTGGAATGACTTCCGTGATTTTTAACCGTATTTATGGCCAAATTTAACCACGTCAACGGCGGGAACTGGCTGAGGTATTTTTTATTAACACACTCAGTAAAGTATTTTAATATAGGAAATAATCGTGTTGAGATCACTTCCTAAAAACGTTCATGGACTCTTGGACTATAATAACAATGTCACAGTACCTCAAAATGAAGCTGTCAGATAGTTAACATTCAATGAACACATCGAGAATCTGGCGAAATACTAAGGGCGCGAATCAGCCTAATGAAACCTTTTTCTCAAAATCCCCATCTCACATTGAGCACCAAGAGATTCATGTGTGATAATTATTACTATTGAACATACTGTGTTGTTAAGGACGCAATTCCTATTAGTTTCCCAAATGTTCATTTCAATCACATGCATTCAAGATCTTTATGAATTAAAGCCTAATTCAGGTTCAACACTCGCGTACTTCATCACTTATGTACCCAGCCAAGGTACAGGATATGGCGGTATGGATGTTCAATATGGGGATCTGCTAGCGCCTCACAAATAAAAATGATTCAGGTGCAGAATGTGATGATGGTAATCTGGACATTCCTGAGGTACCGAGTCTCATTAAACTGGGAGGCGGTTCGAGAGAAGGCCAGTGGATCTCCTTGATATTGGCACCAAGCTAGAAAAATGTGATTCCCCTCTAAAACCGCGATATTTCTGTCTAAATAAGTTATTTTTGGCATCATACATTTATTGAACGTACGAGTAGGTAATTTATACAGGCTGGTCCTTGATGAACGTACCACCCTTTCAATTTCGTTGGTTGTGGAGAAATAAAAAAACTTGTCAAAGTAACCTCGCCTTATTTTTTTGCAAATAATTCAAAAATTGCATTTGGAAGCGTCGCGCATGCTCGTAAATGCCCGAAACGCGCACTAACTTTGTTATTTTAAATGAGAACCCGGATTTTTTATTGCATATTCGGATTCCACTCAAGATTTCATGAAAATTTAACCCCTCAACCAATTTTTTTGATTGACCATAACCGGTTCAGGGGGGCCAAGTTGCGCAACCCCAAAATTGTCAAATAGTGGATGATGATGAACTCTAGTGTGGCACATGAATTTTCGTTGTTTTTTAACGCTGATTCGCGTGATGCTATCCGTTTCTTGATTTGACTCAATTTTTGCGGAATAATGACCGAAATTTGTTTATTTCGCGTGAAAAATCATCATTTATGCCGGCTTTCAACTCTCAGATTAAGATGAGTTTTCGCTTGAACACTGATGGGTATTTCACTGAACATAAGAGGGTATTGACCTCTACACATGCGCCGTAGTACATTTCACAATCCAAGTACTAAAAGTTATTTCCATGTATTATTAAAATTAAAAAAGATGAAAAGGAGTGGGGGTGATAAATGGGAAAATGATCAATCTCAGAGTTGAACAATATGGAAAATTACAAATACTGTGTGTGTTTGTGGGTAGCTCTTACGGTTGATATTTCCATTGCGTATTTTTGAACTGCCACTATGGGAAACCCAACTTGCGAACTCTCTAGGAACCTGTGCTATAGTGCTCTAAACCTGTTACATAATAGCATCTAGGCCAGTAAAACGATGGTAATAATTGGGAGAAAGTTGGAAATCGGTTTAGTCTCTTCAAACGGACCCAAATACATGGAATCTGAGTTTGCACCGTCTTAGGTACACGAGGAAAGACTTGAGACTGGATTGGCTAGGATTGTAAGAAGTTGATAATCCAAAGACCTATTGTTGCTTCTTGTTGATGCCAACTCTTCCCTATTTTTCATCCTGGCTCTGGTTTAGGCACTGAAAAATGATCTTCAAGCTCTACGGATTCTGCCCACAATTTCATGAAAATTTCACCCCTCAACCAATTTTCTTTATTGCGCGCAACCGGTTCCGCGAGCACGCAAAGTTGTCAAATAGCGGATGATGGTGAACTCTAAAGCGTGGCACATGAAATTTCATTGTTTTTTAACGCTGATTCACGCGATGATATCCACTTTTTGATTCGACTCAATTTTTGCGGAATAATGACCTAAATTTGGTTATTTTTCGTGCGTTTTTATATTTTTTTTTTAAATCATAGGCGCCAGTTTTCAGATTTTTACGGGAATTGATTTTCGAGGTCTGGTTGAAAAATTTAAAAATAGGAGATTGAGACCTCCTTCAGTGATCAACTGAAGAACCATCTTAATCTGAGAGTTGAAAGTCGGCAAAAATGAGCTAAAAACATGAAGATTAAAGAGAAATTTTTTTGTTTGTTTACTCCTATTTTGACGATTTTAGGAAGGGGGGGGGGGGGGCGTTTCGCGGGAAATTTCGCTGTATATTATGCGGTATTAACACTAGTGAGTTAAAAACACATTTTTGTGTTTTTGTAAGCCATACCGACTGTTGTCAGTCAATTGTCCCGCCAACTCATGTTTATGATTAATTTTGCATTTTGAAACCACGTTTTTCGATACATTTTTGACTCTAATTTCCAAACCATCCGACCGATTTTAAATTTCTTTTTTGCATATTAAAGAGGACAGATGGAGCTTTCCAATGAGCTATACTTTTTTGATTTTTGGTCAAGAGATCACTCCACAGCTCATTTTTTTAAAACGACGTTTTCACTTTTTTTAAACAAAAAGCGTTCTTTCGTCATTTTCTTTAGGAATGTCCGATCGCCTCGTTCTTCAGCTGGTTTTTTATCTTGACTACTCTACTTTTCGACAGATCCAATTCGGTGGAGAAATAATGATCTCTATACTTTTTGACGCCCAATTCCAGCGAGCACGATTTTTCTCAGGTGATCCCTTAATTTTGTCGAGCAGTGTATTAACAATTTTGAAAGTACACAGGTAGCAGATTCAGATTTTTCAAGGCAATTGATTATATTCACGCTCTGTAGTCTATGTATGAAGCTAACCTAAATGAACTAAAGAAGATCATCGAAATGATTCAATATCGTATTTAAGAACCGTATCGTGGTAGATTTGAATATAAAATATGTCAATGATGATGAAGAGGGTCAGAGAGAGTAATTTTAAACTATTACTGTCTTAAACACAAGAACACCTTCTTCATAGATACAAGAACTATAATTGTCATTAATTCTTCATAGATATTAATGACTATAATTGCGAACAAGATGAAAAGTAATGGTGTTCGTTTAAAATATGTTACCGGGAAGATTGTAAGCGGTTTGTAGTCTGAAAGCTCTCTTATCCTGAATATGTCAATGCCCCGTCGGTCTATTTCTTGTAGCGCCTACAAAAGAGAATTACGAATTGAATACAATACTGAAAGGTTTATGATTCAATTGGTAAACATTTACTGAAACATAATCGTAGATAACAAAGATCTTCTAAAATCGATTTTTATAGTCATGACGACGCAAGTTCGTTCCGGGAATGCGCTAATTATTGGAGATGTCCATACGGGTCATTTCGCGGAAAGTGGCAACTTCAGCTTCGAAAAAAACAAGAAACTCACTTTCATGGAAAACAAATATTTTCCTTACTATTGTCTTCTTCAATATATTGGGAGTAAAATGCCGGAAAATCTCATCATAGAAATGATTAATTTTCAAGATACCACCATTTTGAAAATTTGAGGGAATTTGAATTTGTCAAAAGTGACTGAAATCGATATGGTTTTGTACAATTTTTATTAAAACAACCGACGATTTAAAGAGAAAGCAAGATATCACAAATACCTTGTAGAAGAGGTCTATTTTCCGCAAAACATGACTAGTGTTGTACCAATTTATTCACTATGTGGTCAAAATGTCCTCTCGGGTCTTTGGTGACATCATGTGCGTCCTGGATGAACACCAAAAGATAGATCGTTAGGTACTTGTAGGTTACAACGACCATTCCTCACTAAAGCAAGCAAAACAGATTAAAAATTATGAAAAAAGTCACAACCATGCTCCGAAATTCACTTCCTTGGATACAGTTCTCCAGGGGAGTGACGATTTCTTGGACAATTCAAGCATTTTCGTAACTATGTTGAGTTTTTTTTTTGTCTGATAATACTCCTAAAACGTCTGCCAAGTGGGTGTGGCACATAGCTTCCTCGTATCCAAAACATGACTGTATAGATCATTGAAAATTATTATTGACTGAAGAACTTCGTTCAATTAGGCGAAGTAAATATTGAATTAGGGTAAATTTATTGTTATGCAGGATCATATCTTGAGAAAATGAAGGTAGGCATGTTCAACTATTGAACAAACTATAAAATATACCTAATAAGTTCGAACAATCCCTGAAAATTTCATCGAAATCGGTCAAGATCTCCCGGAGTTATGCGCGTAACAAGGATTTCGTTTGCGCACGCGCAGAGACTACTATTGATCCGGGGGTCATGAAACCTATAGGGGACCATCTACACATCAAATCGAACAATCCCTGAAAAATTTCATCGAAATTGGTCGAGAACTCCCAGAGTTATACGCGTAACAAGGATTTCACGTTTGCGCATGCGCAGAGGCTACTATTGATCCGGGGGCCATGAAACTCATAGAGGACCATCTACACATCAAACTGAACAATCCCTGAAAATTTCATCAAAATCGGACTATAACTTCGTGTAGTTTTGCCCGTAACAAGGATTTGCTGACAGACAGACAGACACACAGACAGACACGGAACCAAAATTGTTCAGAAAGGTCTACAACGCAAAATGCGAGTGGAATTTTTGATTTTGAAGACAAAAAAATGTTTACATTCCGAAAGTGAAAACAATGCTTCCGCTACTTTAGTAGACTCGGAAGCAAAATGCACTAATTATTCTTATTCTACGTATTATGGTACTTTCTACAAGTTCAGCCCCTGTGACAGGGAAGTGACAGGCTATGATTAACCTACACACAGTTCCTTTACATCGGCACTGCACCACGTCACCTGAGGAAGTTCCTAAAAACTGTAGCAGTGACGTCAATAGGAAAAAAATGTTCAAAATATTAGTTTTCCCACCTCCACGCCAAGTTGAAAATTTTACAGGGAAGTGACCTGCGACCCAAGGGGCAAGCCTGCACTTGCCCCCCAACCCCCTAATTTAAGAAATAATTTCATTTAATCATTATAGTAGGATTGCTGCAAACCCCTGCAACACGATGTGCCCCCGAAATCCTGCTCAATTTCTAATCCAATGCGAGAACAGACCTGAGAGGGTGTATAACTCAACCCAGGGACATGCCAGGGAAGTGCTCAAGGGTTTCAAATCGATAACGATATTAACCATCAATGCGAACACGAATGATATTACGCAATGTATTTTAAAAACTCTCTTAAAAACCTTAAACTGATTTTATAATGAATTATAATGTAGAAAATTGGGTAATCCAAGCAATTTTCATTCCTTACTGTTAAATGTGGTTGAAAACATTTTTTTTTAGTTTAGCTAATATAAGTTACCCAAAACAATCACACAGTGAATTTCCAGTACGAAAACAGAAATAATCATTTGAGCAATATAATTCTGACTTTATATTGAAATATGCTGTTGGAATAGGCATAACTGAAACAATTTTCACCCAAAGATAATATTTAGCCTTACATGCGAGAACAAATTTTAGTTTCTTTATTTAAGAAAAATGAGGATCAAACTAATATCATTGGTTGTATAAAATAGCTTCAAAATAACAATATCCATATTCACCTAAATCTTTCGATATCACGGACAATCGATATAATATCAGGGAAGTGACAAATATCGGGGTTTATAAATTTTTTTAGCTTTATAGCCATAGTTATCCGCATTCTAGTTGATTCATCATGTTTTTCCAATACATATATACGATAGAATATTTTAGGAGCATGAAATTCATGTAAAATTTCCCCCAACTTGCTCAGGGCCGGAGTTTGGCACTCTCTGCGAAATGAGCCATACATTACTTTAACACTGTAGCGCCTTATTGTCTTCCCAAATCAGGTTCGAACTTTTCCAAGCCAATTCCAGACTTTTCAAAATCGATTTCAGAATTTTCCAAATCAAATAGAGAATTGCCCATTACGGTTTGTGAATTTCCCATTTCTCCAGGTGTTTCTCCAAATCCGAGGAGGTTAATTGAAGGTGAAGCCCCAGGATTTCTTCTGTCACAGCTCGTATAACCACGAGGGACCGCTGCGATGGCGGGTCGTCCCAAGAACCGATCACGGTTTAGATATCTCTCATTGTTTACGGCGAGGGTCCCGTTGTTTATCGTTCCTGCCTCATATCTATCGAAAGTTTCATTGCCATTCCTTCCTCTCGCACGAGTGAAATAAAAAGGAGCTTCGAAGGAAACGCGAGCCGAGCGGTGATTCTTTCGTCGCCACTTGGATTTGTCTTTACACGATAAAGTTGAAGTCGGTTGTACTTGCTTCTTTTTTTGTTCGCGTCTGACCACCTACCCACAATAAAACTTCTTCCCCTTCATTAAACGCTCACGAAGATGCAATGTGGATGAGGGATTCCAGATCTCCCGCCGCACCGTGATTTTCCCCATTTTTTTGGTCCCGATTCCTGAATATGTCCTTAGACACAACCTGGAGTGGGCACTCTACTGTATAATTTTGAAGATATGGAATTTTGGGCATTTTGGGGAATTTTCGTTTTTTGTGGGGCTTGAGAACAGTTGTAGGTTGTGAGAGCAGTCTTGTTATCGGTGCTTGACTGCCTCGCCAAAAATCAATCTCTGCCGGATTTCGCTCTTCTTTTCGGAGAATATTCGTCGCCTCCACTTTTTCTAGATAGCCGTTTTGGAAACAAATTGCTCAATTGGACCGCGTTATGCAAATACCTCCTTTGCGAAAAAAGATTTAGACCGACTGTTACGTCTGGAGAGCGTAGTTTTCGGCCCATTTCAACGTAACTTCTTACTAACGTAAAAGTTTGTGTGCTGATGGCAAGAAAACCAGCCCATCTAGCAGTTTTGTCGCTTTGCAAAACCAAAAAGTGCTAAAAGCTACTTACGGAAAAGCCAAACAATCATTTGTCACTTATCAGGTTATTGCACATCCATATTAAGCTAAATAATGAAAAACCTCGACGCCCTTCTCATCGTTTTATACATTGTACAATGGTAACAATATAACCGTTTTATTACACAAATCTTAAAAAAAAAGTAAAAAATATTTTCCCTACGCACGTCATCTAAGTAAATACTTCTTCGAATGGCCACACAATGGGGATGGAAATATTCAACTTTGTAGTTCTTTTTGAATGTCTCGTTAGATAATAAAGTGTGAAAAATATGAACACTTGCGAATATTGACAATGTTTAATCATTGAACATAATCGTTAAACGCAGCCTGAAAAATTTGATATATGTTTCATTGCTATCTTCAATTTCAAAATCTAGACTTTTTTTTACCCTACGCCATTAAGTCGTTGGCTCTCAAGCCATAAGACCTCGAGCAGCCCAATGGAGTCTTGAAAAAATTAAAACAGAATTTAAAGAAAAAATTGTCTATTTCCACCAAATACTGAGTTACAAAGTTAAATCGATTTCGACTGTTAGGTCATCATCAGTAACAAAATATAACTAAATGTGCAGTTGAGAGAGCTCATCTTATATAGTCTCAGAAGTGAAGGGAGCTTGAATCCTATTGGACAAGAAAAGTGAAAGGGGGCGGGAGATACAACCAATGAACAAAGTGAAAGGGACTCAAACAGATGTAAGGGTAACATTTTGAAGTGGGGGACCAAGTTATTGGAGAAATGAACCCACCAATGGTGAAACGCTCTGAGGGATGACGTCATTTAAACATTTACCTGCTTTATCGCTTCTAAGTATCTCAAATTTTTCAAGAACATCCAACATGCTTCCTTTAGGACAAAAATGAAGAAATTCTACAAACTGTCTATCTGCCAAGTCAAAATTGAAATTATGGCTAGATTCCTTAAGGTGACTGGCAAACGCCGAATCACCTTTGCTATCTTTATAATCTTTCTCATGTTCCTTGATTCTTTCCTTAAATTTCCTACCCGTCTGACCGCAATACTCAAACCCACATGAACATTTCAATTTATAGACCCCACTCCTATCTTGAGTTTTAATCTTATCTTTCACAGAACCTAATGATGATTTTAAATTATTTTTATTTTTAAAACCTACCTTAAAACCCCTTGACGTTAAAATTTTACCAATTTTATCAGAAATTGCCCCATAATAAGGAATACTTATCCATTTTCTATCTTCAGCCAAAACCTCTCTACTAAGATTAGATACCCCTTCCCTACTCTTTTTTCTAAGAACCCTACTCCATATCCTATCGATGAGATTTTCTTTGTAGCCATTACTTACTGCTATGCTTTTAATTGTTGATTTTTCTTTAGCTAAATTTACTTCATTCATTGGTATAGATAACGCTCTATTAATCATACTATGGAAAGCGGCATGTTTATTCATTTTTTTTTTTTTTTTTTGAAATGGGTTTCCACATCTTCATCGCGAGTGATTTAGTTCGGAGTCTTGAAGTTTTCGACCAGTTGGTCTCGTCAGGTTGTAATGTCACTCTCACCTCCCTGGGTTGTGGACAAATCAAATGTTCTGTAGTCATATTGGCAGAGAGAGCAGTGAGGGCTTCCCTTAACACCTATTCTGTGAAGATGGGTCCCATCTATATCGTCCTCCATATCTTCTACAGAAATCAAAGATGTATAAAATGACCAGCCTACTTTGGAAATGAGATGCAGCGTGCCATGCAAGTCATTCAACTTGGCTTGTGACACGAATTCGGCACGGTGGGTCAAGTGGAGAGTTAAATATAGCTTTTCCAAGTCGAATTGAGAATTTTCCAAACCAAATTGAGATTTTTCCAAACCAAATTGATATTTTTCCAAACCAATTTGAGAATTTTCCAAATCAATTTGAGAATTTTCCACATCAATTTGAGAATTTTCCACATCAATTTGAGAATTTTCCAATCTAAGAAACTTTCACTACTAAAAAGGAATATATGGGGCTTCCATAACCGAATTGACAATTTTTTACAATCCATAGACTTTTATTGAAAACAAAATTAGTGAAGCAAAATGGAAAATCTAGCACTTTATGAACTAATTAACATCGAAATCAGAAAGACAAAATGAACGAAGAATACTTCATAAAAATTACGGTCTTGTTATGAACAGAAAAACTCTGTGTTTGGCTGGTCTATTGACGTCAACAAAAACAAGAATGCGGAGTGGCCTCGATTTTTTCTGTTCTTAACAAAAGCGTAATTTTTATGAAGTATTCTCCGTGCGTTCTGTCTTTCTGATTTAAATGTTAATTTGTTCATGAAGTGCTATTCTTCCATTTTGCTTCACTAATTTTGTTTTCAATAAAAGTCTTGGATTGAACCTTAAAAAATTGTCAATTCGATTTGGAAAACTCCACTTCCTTTTTTAGTAGTGATTACGTTTCATTAATTGGAAAAACTCAAATTGATTTGGAAAAAATCAAATTGATTTGGAAAAAAATTGGTTTGGAAAATTCTCAAATTGGTTTGGAAAAAAATTCGACTTGGAAAAGCTATATATTGATTGGAGGTTTTTGAAACCCCTTTTCTGATGTCTACTTGGAATCCCCTTGCAGAGATCAAGGATACTCCAACCCCTTGAAATCATACTAATCAGGGAGTAAGCTTTCGGAATCGAAAGATTTTTAAATAAAATTTTCAATTCAGCAAGAGATCAGTAAGTAAAAGAAAAATGACGCGAATGTTCATTCACAAGTTTCAACAAAATAGATACGCAAATATCTATTAATCCACCACCAATTCATGTATCGTTTTTTGGTAATTACGTAACTTTTTACATTGTGTGGCGCTTAGTAGATAATTGCGAAATTCAAAATGCCTTTTTAAGTGAATGTCGCTTAGTATATTAGGAAATAGTTCATTTTTATGACAAAAAGAGGGCGGTAATACTCAAAGAAATCGATTCTACTCGGCAAGACGAATCCAAAATCTCGATTTTGGACGTTTTGTCACTTGAGAGGCATGTATTTCAATTCTCCTGTCCTCCAGGGGAAGAACCTCAAACCCCAAGCCCAATCTGGATGAATCCAAGTTCCGATGGATTTGGAAGACTTGAGTTCTTTCTTGAATGGATTCTGCCATCTGAATCGGTCGTGGCATCGGCGTTACCTATTCACAATATATTTGCAAGTTTGTATTACCGGTATGTTTGTCGATACTTCATACAGATTTCACATGTATTTCTATTTTTACAGGTAGGTGATCCTTTCCTGCCGACGTCGCCCAGTCTTTTGGTTTGGCTGCGGGTAAGTTAAGATAATGTTGCAGTTTAAGGTCTCAGCCTTGTAACGGTTTTCCATTCCATTTTCTATAGTAGTCTTACTATAAGGCAAGTGCGCGAAATAAGGCCATCTTCTATGAGGTATCTAAACAACTCACCACACTGAAGTGTACAACAATATTGTTCTCTGATGATTCGAAACATTTCGAGAGATTTCATACGAAAATTTCGAAAACTCGGTAACATCGCACACCCTCATGGGCCCCATAAGGCCACCCAGTTTTATTTATTGCAACTGATTATAAGATGTATCCGGATATGAACTGTGAAACTGAGACACTACAACTAGCTTGCACTATAACTTGCACAGCACAATCAGGTCCAGTGGCTCGTTTCGCTTCAGGCGCGCTGTTCTCCTTCGTTGTCCAAAACGTTGAGCATCTCCGGGTTCCTGTGCTGGTGTAGGCGTTTTTCGTGCTTCTGGGCGTATTTTATGATGATTTCGTTGACTGTTTCCACCCTCAGAAGATCATCATTTCGCATTAATCAGGCTGCACCCCAGAGTTGAATCCCGTAGGTCCGAATAGGGCCTACAATCTGCTTGTAGATGAGTTTATCGTGGAGTGATAGACAGGAATCAACTCTCAACAGCCAATACATTTTCCTGAATTCAAGTCCCCCCAGAAGCCCCCCTTCCTCTCGATGGGTTCTTCCTTTTTCTTCCTTCTTCAAAGAAGAATTTTCAGTCCTCTAAAAACATCTTTGAAATAATTAATAATAAATTGATAAATTGTTCCGAATATTGATGATAACTCACAAAATATTGAAACAATTAAGCGATAAATATTCGAATTAAAAATGCTTCATCTGTTGTACATGTGTAAAAGTTACCTGTTTTTTATTTTTTTTTTAACACTATATTGATACATTATCCTTATACGAAAATCGATGATTATATTCGAAAAGAATGGATAGCACCACTGAATCATCGTTGAAAAACAATTAAAATTCGTGTGCCACACTTGAGGACCAGAGTTGAGATGTAATCGTTACTTTGAGTAATGAATAAAGCCTTTATTGGATTAAAATTCATAATATACAAATAAATCTATTCTTATTTTATAGAATTATATTCTATAAAATATATATAAAAATTAACTCAAATTTACAAATAATTGGCAGTTTCTGATCTCCATAATTTAAAAAATTGTCCGGAGATCAGGAGTCGATATACTAAAAATTATCTATAGAAAAAAATACAAATAATCAGAATAAAGACAAATGGAAACATTATAATATACATAACACATCAAGCACTAACGAAGAAATTAATTAATTAATCTGAGGATGGGGACAATTTCATTTGTAGAGTATTGAGCCTTGAGAAAAGAAAACAAATTAAATGCAAAAGTACTATAGGATTGATTTATTCGAAGATTAGACGGAAGATCATTAAATAAACGGGGTGCCAAGAAGTTATACTGCCTTTTGAAGAAATCATACCTAGGGATTGGGACAGGCATGACTAAACCTACATGTGAACGAGTGGTGCCCACACAGTGGGGAACAAGGGGGACAGATTTATAAAAATAAAGAAGTGACCTCATCACAAACATAAGCCTCGGCGGCAGTACTCAAGTTCAAAAACAATGGTTTTGAATGGCTTAGATAACCTGATCTAAAAATCAGTCTAACGATGGATTTTACTGTAAGATCCAGACTGTTAAACGAAGATCGATATGCACCACCCCATACAGGAATACAATAAATAAGATGAGAATAAACAAAGGCATGGAACATCATTCGAAGTGTTTTAAGGCACAATATCCTGCTAAAAAAAGAGAAAATAAATGAGTATCTTCTTATGCAATTACTAGTCTGAAGAATGTGAAGCTTCCATTTCAAAAACTTGTCAATCACAACACCAAGATATCTTTGAGAATCGACCCTCTCTAACAATTTACATGCACACGATTTACTAGTATCAATACACTTAGGATTCAAATGAAAAGGGAGCAAAGAGACATCAGGTTGGCCAGCTTCAGTGATGGAGAAAGTCATGTAAGACGTCTTTGATCTGTTCACAGTCAGTGCATTATCATAAAACCATTTAGACATAGTAGAAATATCATGAATAGCAAGTGAATGAGCAATTTCCCACTTATCTGCAACGACAACCAAAGCCAAATCGTCCGCAAATCCAATCAATTTACCACTTAATCCAAGTTGGAAAATATCATTAATGTACAAAATAAATAAAATAGGACCTAACACTGATCCTTGTGGTACACCCATCGTAATCAACCTTCTAACACTATGAGTTCCATCAATATCAACAAACTGATATCTGTCGGTCAAATAAGATGAAAACCATTTTCCTACGACACCATCCAGTCCAAGTTGATGGAGCTTCTTCAATAACCGTGCATGATTGAGTGCATCAAAGGCTTTGGTCATATCAAAAAACACACCGATCGATTTCATATTGCCATTTAGAGCTTCACTAACACAAGAGCTGAACAATTACTGTAATGGTAATCGTTAAAACGATTACTTTTTCCGATTACAAGTAATGGTAATCGAAATACCAATTACTTTTTCCGATTACAAATAACGGTAATCGAAAAAACGATTACGATAAGTTGTAATCGGAAAAAGTAATCGTCATTCCGATTACTTTTAATTAATTCCGAGTTTAATTATCCTTACAAAAACGCTGCAAATTCTTTCACTGGGGTTTATTATTCAATTGGCTTGCGTTCATGATTTGAATTTCTACTAAGCTTTGGAGTGTGCGCGTTTCACGGGATAGAGCGATTATTGAATTTCAGGAGGCACCCAAATATGATCAACTGATCAATCCAAATAGGTATTTTGGTTGAGAACACATTTACGTGCTCCATGCATATCTCCTGAAATTCAATAATCGCTCTATCACCTGTGAAACGCCCACACTCCAAAGCTTGGTTGAAATTCAAATCATGAACGCAAGCCAATTGAATAATAAACCCCAGTGATTATTGAATAATAAACCAAAAATCGTATATTCCAAGTCCCCGAGGAGGGGAGCAGGTTGCCCTGGGAGACGCTCCTCTTCGGTGGGGTCCCCTTCACAGGCGTGGTCGAGAGGGGGGGGGGGGGAATTCCACCCAGCGGTTGCCCTCGGAGACGGTCCTCATTGGTGGGGTCCCCTTCACAGGCGTGGTCGAGAGGGGGGGTGGCGGAGAATTCCACCCGCCCAACGTTACCACCCCCTGATATACCTACCTGCTCTGATATTTTCGTCTGTATATAGATTGATGATGATGATGATGATGATTGATGATTGATCGAAACTGACGCTGGCACATAAGTACGCCGCCTGCAGCGCCGCGCCTCTTGAGAGATAACTCTCTTGAGTGAACAACGAACGCGATCGACGAGGGCGAGCGGGCGCCCATCGCGATCTATCAGTGCGATCAAACAATACAACTCTACAGATGTGTCAGACGTAACAACGCGGCATCACGCTTTGTTGCGGCAAAACGATTGTGCCGCGTGTTCGATTTTTCTTCAGTCCAAGAATTTTCCTTAGCCGTTCAGCCTTCACATGTGATACAACCATCAACCTTCACGCGTTCGCGCCAACCTGAGTCACACCGGCGCTCGCGCAGCTGTCTGTCGACCGCCCTTGATTTTTCAATGATTATCTTGCTGGTTTCTCTACTTTCCATTGCAGTAAATACAAAAGAACCAGAATACAATTTTAAAATCACATTTTTCATAAAAAATTCTTTATTGTTTGAAATAACAGCCGTTAATAGTCGTTAATGGCTAAAAATGAACTCTTGCTTCCGAAAACACGCAATTGGCTTCAAAAGGCCTCTTGGAAAATGATTACTTTTGTTCAACTCTTTTCTTTGTTGAAAAACTAGATTATTTATTTCAATTGAACTAGATAAGAAGGTATAGAATTGCTTACACATAGGTATTTAAACTTATGTATGAATGTTACAAGAACAGGTAACTCACAAAAGCGCGATGTATCAAAAAGGCCACTTGGACTATAATTCTTTCAAACTTTTTGTTGTAAAAATGTAATTTTTTCAATCTAACTAGATGGAAACTAGAAAAAACATTTGCTAGTAGTTCCAAAATTACGAAATACTGAAAAATCACAAATGACAAGACACAAAAAATAACAT
>JAVIWC010000958.1:0-23584 GCA_031894815.1 Creontiades dilutus | reverse complement strand
GCGTATCATGCATATCAGAATGCTTCAACCCGTGTATCTGCTACAAAGCCTTTTAGGAGTTTACTCCAGTATCCACATTACTACATCACTACGTCACTAGTACTAGCACTAAGTACATAGGAATAACCTTAGATTCAAAGCTGAAGTGGAAAGAACATTTCAAGAAAAAAAAGGAAGAGCTATCAATCAGGTATAGAAAACTTTATTGGCTGTTGGGCCGAAATTCACAACTCAGTTTGCACAATAAATTGCTGTTATACAAAACAGTACTTATGCTCATCTGGACCTACGGTATCCAGCTATGGGGATGTACAGCTAAAAGTAACTTGAAAATAATTCAAACATTCCAAAATAAGGTACTAAGGAGTATGTGAATGCTCCATGGTACATTCGTAATGATGACCTCCACAAGGACCTCCAAATCGAAAGTCTCCCAAGCAAACTGACGCCTGAAAAGGACCAAGCCATTGGACCTTGGATGCTGATGTGAAGCTGAAATGTGGTGTATTGTCAATAGACTAACACTCGTATAATATTGCGGAATTTATGTGAAGTAAATATCTAGATAGTTGCCTGTATATTACCTCAGTTGTAACTAGTTAGATAAATTAACAAATAAACGCTCTATAAAAAAAAACTACGTCACTAGGTTACTGCTATCAAAACAAAAACAATAAGAAACCAAAATAACGCAAATGTTGGCACCATAAATCGGGCCATACATCGGGAATGGTTTGACCTACGGACCTGAGGAGGGGCTCATTCGATTCCCCGTGGAAATTCTTCAAAAAAAGTCTTAATTTAGGCCGCCTTGACTTTTTTTGAGGTTTTTAGGGATTTTACAAAACTTCTACAAAAAAGAGGGCACTTTTAATTAAGTGAGAGAGCTGGCTCAAGAATTTTGGCGTCGCCGGACCAACAAGGATTTTTCCTGAAAATTTCAGCTTTTTTGACTTTGAGTAATAAACCAAAAGATTGCCATCTCCTGAAAGTGAAAATAAAGCTTCCGCTACCTTTTTGGTACACTTCGAAAGTAAAGTTCGCCCAAGTACATTGAAAAGAGTATTCACTTTAAACGAATGGCGTGATATACCTGTTTAAATTGGCATTTAACATTGGACATTTGAGGATTGTTTGGCGCAGGTCATAAACAGCTCACCTTCATCAAATCAGATTTGGATGTAGTAGCACGTTGACGACTGAAGGGTTTTCAAGACTTCATAGATATGAGAGCAGGAATTAGGGCCAGTATTGCCCGCACTTAAATTGTCCTTAAATATTGGTCACTTGAGGACCTTTTGGGCACAGAACACAAACAGTTCACCTTCACCAAGTCAGATTTGGATGTAGTAGACTTTGACGACTGAAGGGTTTTCAAGACTCCGTAGATATGAGAGCAGGAATTAGGGCCAGTATTGGCCGCACTTAAATTGCCCTTAAATATTGGTCACTTGAGGACCTTTTGGCACAGATCACAAACAGCTCACCTTCACCAAACAGATTTAGATGTAGTAGACTGAAGGGTTTTCAAGACTCCGTAGGTATTAGAGCAGGAATGAGGGACAGTATTGCCCGAAATTGTGCAGTTGCAGTTCGAATTCCCCCCCAAATATTCTCCTTGGTATTCTTCGTTTCCACAACTCTCGCCTGAACGCGTGCAAAATATAAACTCCTTGTCACAAGCTGAAAAGCTCGAATGAGCTGTAACTCTTTATTATGAAACTTCCACAGATTGTGCCAGGTAGCTTTTATCGTTGGCGGATCAAATTTATACTCCACTTAAAATGAAACATATAATCTTGTATTCCCTCACTCTCCTTTTATTTTCTTGGTAATTACTATCGATCCAGCTTTTTACACAGCACCTTCAACTCAAACATGTGTAACTTTTTACACATACGTTAATATATCCACTCGTCTAATTAGGAAATGGTACACAGCTTCGAATGTATTTCTGCAGAATTGTGGAATGAGCAAAATAAACCTCAATTCTTCTTTTTCAATGTACGGAAATGTTTTTTGAGGTAAGTTAGCAAGGATTCTACTTAGCGTGTACCGTTCCGATCTCAACCAAGAAATTTCTTACTTACCCCACGATCTGCTGCGAAATAAATCGCCTTCACGTCAATACTTTGACTTCAACTCTTGCAAAAATTGAGATTTTTTCAACCTTCAATATTTTTGAAAGGGAAGGGATTCCTGATAGCTGCTTATTAAGAGTTATTATGATTGGTGGTGAAGTTAATACGGACCCCAACTATAAATTGTTCTAATGGTGGTAATGGTTTTCTGACTGAAACTTGATAACTGAATAGGCAAAATGTATTTGGGGATAATCGAATACGATATCATCAATGTTACCGTCCCCTCTGGCAAAGGCGACAGTCTTGCAGTAGGCAGGAATCCGGTCTGGCTTTTGTGAAGCCTTGAAATTACAGGTGTCAATCAATTGATTTCCTAGGGCTGTGAACGCTGGATTGAACCTGGCGATGGACGCGGCGTTTGCTTTCCTCTGAATGAAAATCATTTCAGTCTGTACCACCATCGAGGGCTGCAGATGTTGCCTAACACTATCGGTACGAACATTAACATGAGAACATGTAGACAAATGTTTGTGAGCAAATGCGTTTTTTGGCTCCATGAACAACTACAGGGACGTGCCTTATTAAATCGGTCATTAGAACCAGTTGTTGTTCATCTTTTGTACCTCTCTTATGTACCAACTATATTGACCATTTATAAATCGCTGGAGATTCCAATTCTGGAGTATGCTCCGGTCGTCTGGAACCCGTATTACCAGTGCCATACTAGACAGATCGAGAGAGTTCATCGCAAGTTTCTGAGATATGTTGGCTACAAACTTCACATTGCGCAGGATGAGCTTGATTACGACTCGCTGGCTGCAGAAATTGACGTGCTAAATCCTTCAGCTCGCGGACTCTTGGCGGACGTGAGTTTTCTTTTGGGATTGGTCAGGGGAACGGTGGACGCACCTGCAGTGCTTTCTGAGATCAAGTTTCTTGTCCCCCGCTTGGGCTCGAGAAATCAACATCTCTTCTGGACATCCTTCTTCCCCACTAATTATTTATATAATCGCCCTTTATCCAGAGTGCCGCGAATGATGAACCGGATCCTCCATGAGTGCCCCGAAATGGACATCTTCGTTGAACCAGTGACATTAATCAAAAAAACAATAATCAGCAACATAGACAAATTCATTTCATGACTCAATTTCTCCATCCTTTATCTGTAAATATGTGCAATTTAATTCTTTAGTTGTATTGGGCTTGCCCGTAATAAATAAATAAATATTCAGCAGAGCAAGAGAGGGATAAAAAGATGTAATGACGAAAAAAAATGAGTTTTTTTGTTGTACGTTGACAAATTTTGCTGTCGTAACTCTGGCAATGTTCCTACACGGGAACATCCGGTCCTATTCGACCCCTGTTTAGGTCTAGATGTGCACAAAAACTTAAAATTGTGAATTTCTGTCGAAAAGGGAATGACGGTGATAATAGCAGCGAATACTCTATCTTCAATTTCTGATTTAAATAATTGTTTTATTGAGTTCGACCCCAATTTTAGTCCAGTTGTGTAAAAAATCTCTGGGAAGATGGATCCATTCGAGCGCTGCCGTGATAGAGTTGCCAAACGATTTTCGTTCTCATAATTTCTTAAAAATTACTTAACAGCTCTGACTATTTTTGAGTCCAATTTCAGGTCAAATTCATTTATGAATGTGGCTGATTATTGCACATTTTTTACGATTTTTGTTTGTTTTACAGTTCCTTTAGGATGTTCTCTATTTTCTCTGAAATCATATACTAACGGACATGGGCGTTACTCTAATGCTTGCATTAGGTATTTACCAAAATGTTTGTTTCCACAATAATATTTCCAATCCAATACTGTTTACTGTTCTTTGTCAGTAGAACTATTGAGTAGTGTCTTCAGGGAGAAAGCTATGCGTTAACTGGTTTTCCAGTTGATATTTTCTAGATGCCTTTGATGCTCTCTTCTCAAAATTGACATTGCTACTTATTCTTCAATCAGATTTCGCAATTGACTACCTGAAACCATTAAATTTTTGAGATCGCTCATTGTGATTATATTGCTCGCTAGTCAAGATTCCTCTGATTAGGGGATCCCAACATAACATCCGCTTCCCCTAGCATAACAAACCGTTTTTATTCCCGGCGTTCTCGTTGTTTAGAATTATAGACACACCCTTCATGAATATCATCCTGTCATAATAGCTGCTCTCCCGAATTATCCGAATTGGTCATTACGATACACGAATAACTTAAACGAAAACATTATCAGTGGATGTTATTTTTCCCTGCCGTTTTCTTCCGACAGAAAACGGCCAACCCCTTCATTTTCAGTTATGATTATAGGCCACATCGACCTAGAAGGATAGCCAACTCGCGCCGTAAAGAAATTGCGCTCATGATACCCCCTGCAACAGCGGTTCGGTCACGGAACGGAATCTACTGTATCGATCTTCCCTGATTACCTTCCTTCTCGCCCAACGAGATGAATTTTTATCCAATTTGTTTATCATAGCTCCGCGAAAAAATTCGTCATCGTCTTGTAATTTTCATAATTCGCCGATTTCTGAAGCGCTGTTTACTATTCAGATTTGCGTCGGTATAATTTTCCAATAAATCACGAACTACCCGAAGGAGAATAGCGGCCGTCTTGATGGGTCTGGCACATAGTTTCCTCGTCTTTATAATTATGATTTAAACTTGCACGATGCAGAACACGCGGATGAGAAAATATAACTCATCACGCCTAATAGCTATGGGCCAAAAACGGGCCAAAGACGTGGTTTTTTCCAGGTTTTTACTGGAAAAGTAATCAAGTAATTTTAGACGCCGAATCGATTGGGGTCTTGGAAAATCACATTTTAAGGGTGAATAAGTTAAAAACAGGATGATTTTCCATTTTGGTTTATTATTCAATAATAAACCATTGTAATCGCTCTTGAAAAAAAAAACAACAATTTTTTAACCCCCTGAAAATTTCATGGTTTACGTTTCAAAAGGTGTAGAATCCGAATCTGCAATAAACATTTTTCCGTCCGTCCACCGTACGCCGAACGCCGTAAGCACGATTTCTCCCAAAACGGCTGAAGCAAAAAAGCTGAAATTTTCAGTAAAAATCCATGTTGGTCCGGCGACGCCCCAATTCTTGAGCCAGCTCTCTCACTTAATTTAAAGTACCCTTTAAGGGTTGTCAAAAGTTTTGTAAAATCCCTAAAGACCTCAAAAAAAGTCAAGGCGGTCTAAATTTGGAATCTTTTTGAAGAACTTTCCACGAGGAATCGAATGAGCCCCTCCCCAGGTCCGTAGCTCAAACCATTCCCGATGTATGGCCCGATTTATGGTGCCAACATTTGCGTTATTTTGGTTTATTATTGTTTTTGTTTTGATTGCAGTAACCTAGTGATGTAGTGAACGTGGATACTGCAGTGAACTAAAAGGGTTTATAGCCGATACACGGGTTAAAGTATTCTGATAACCATAAAAAACGCTGCAAATTCTTTCACTGGGGTTTATTCCTCAATTGGCTTGCGTTCATGATTTGAATTTCTACTAAGCTTTGGAGTGTCCCTGTTTCACAGGTGATAGAGCGATTATTGAATTTCAGGAGGTACACGAATTTGATCAACTGATCAATCCAAATAGGTATTTTGGTCGAGAACAGATTTACGTGCTCTATGCATATCTCCTGAATTTCCATAATCGCTCTATCACCTGTGAAACAGGGACACTCTAAAGCCAATTGAGGAATAAACCCCAGTGAAAAAATTTGCTGAGTTTTTTAAATCCATTTTTTTTTCATATTTTATTTCTGGCTTATTGGCAGTTAAAAATGGTTTGTTTTCGTATTCTCCTTTAAAAATTATGGTGTATTGAGTTGGAATTTTTCTTCCCGACTGATAATAGGATGATATCTGTTGGAAACACAATAGATACTGGGCACCCTGCATATTGCCACCTTCAACTCCACAGCTGTCTTCTTGCAATAGCGGTTCTCTCCCCAAGCGGTGCTGAGAGTCGCTGTCCAATACTTTTCCTCCTCTCGCCTGTTTTCATTTTGAAAAACCTCATTCTCAAATCCCGACGCAGGTAATGGTCGAGACTAAGGACCGGGCGATAGGAGCAGTTAAGGCCCTCGTTGTCCTCCTCCCGAGAGCGTTGACTCCAGCTGTAATAGAATCTCGGAGGCACTCCTGGGAAATCTCAGTGCGGGTTACGTTCCCCGACCTGCCAGCCACAGTCCGCACGGCAGCTTCTTCCCACTCGCCACCAACCCCTTCCACAATTTATCAGCACGTTTTCTTTCTTTTGTCAACATTTTTTTGTCGACGCTTTCTCCCCCGAGAATCCAATCCATTGCCGCGTGCATCATTCTTGATTCCTAAAACTCATCGGCTTGCTCGTCTCCCACTCAGCATTTTGATTCGTTGTTCACCCCACATATTCTTCAGTCCCCTGCGGGCTGTCCGTCGTCGAAAAATAATAACTCCACCTACTGCAGTTCAAGATTGACCGTATTCTCCATTTATTTCTTGTATCCTCGGAAATACTTCTTGTTCGTGGCAAAGCAGTTGCTACATCAGGTACAGCTTTGCATCCCGTTTAAAACTACAGTTGTTTTCCCTTTACTAGTTACTAGTTTCAAAATAAGCCTTTTTAATCGTATAGGAAACATTTTGCATAACTAGCCCTCTAACTTTGTCACTTCACGTTTCAAGATGCTTAGATTCTAGATCTGCATAATCGTCCGCAGCATGAAAAGCTTTTGAATTCATGTTAAAAATGCATTCTTCCGCAACTGGGCTCCTTTTATGGTCTATTTGGTCATATACCCTAATTAGTCCGATCGCTTCACATGCACAGATGTTATTTTCATGTCATCTAGATTGTAATTTAAGTCAATGAAGGTGAGCGTCACATATTCCGTGGTTGGTGCTCATTCTAGATATGACCCTACAGAATAGTTTTGTTACTTGGAATCCATGTTGACGAGGTATCCTCGGTTCCAACGCCTTATACAATTTTCCTTTGTCGCTGGACGTATATACTCGCCATTCTGTCCGGGTACGGCTCTTTATCATATAGTAAAAACACTGCAAATTCTTTCACTGGGGTTTATTATTCAATTGGCTTGCGTTCATGATTTGAATTTCTACTAAGCCTTGGAGTGTGCGTGTTTCACAGGATAGAGCGATTATTGAATTTCAGGAGGCACACAAATATGATCAACTGATCAATCCAAATAGGTATTTTGGTTGAGAACAGATTTACGTGCTCCATGCATATCTCCTGAAATTCAATAATCGCTCTATCACCTGTGAAACACGAACACTACGAAGCTTATATAGTACAGATTCAAATCATGAACGCAAGCCTATTGAAAAATAAACTCCAGTGAATGAATACTTATTTACCCCAGTAATAATATTGAATAATAAACCCCAGTAATAATATTGAATAATATTTACCTATGTATTATTTGCGTTTCATGCATATCAGAATGCTTCAACCCGTGTATTGGCTATAAACTACAAGTATCCACATCGGCTATCACTACAGTATCCACATTCACTACATCACTAGGTTACTGCGATCAAACAAACAATAATAAACCTGCTGTTTTGTAGCGAAAACGCAAATGTTGACACCATAAATCGGGCCATACATCGGGAATGGTTTGACCTACTGACCTGGGGAGGGGCTCATTCGATTCCTCATGGTATGTTCTTAAAAATAAGTTTACATTTAGGCCGTCTTGACTTGTTTTGAGGTTTTTAGGGAATTTACAAAACTTTGACAGAACTTAAAGGGCACTTTAAATTGAGTGAGAGAGCTGGCTCAAGAATAGGGGCGTCGTCGGACCAAGATGGATTTCCCCTGAAAATTTCAGATCTTTTGCTCCAGCCGTTTGGGAGAAATCGTGCGTACGATTGTTGCCGCGGCGTACGGCGGACGGACGAAACAATTTTATTGTATATTTGGATTCTACACCCTTTGAAACGTAAACCATGAAATTTTCAGGGGGGGTTAGCATTTTTTTTTCCAGCAGCGATTACAATGGTTTATTATTGAATAATAAACCAATCGGTGTATGGAATTTTGCAGTCGTCCCGATTGTTCACTCCAGCTGCTATTTTCGCAAGTTGCTATTTTCAATTTAGTTGAGTAAGGTCGAGAAGAAAATATTAATTCACAACCGTGGATTTCCAGTCCAGTTCAAAATATCGTAACAGTAGCGAAGAGGCCAAATGGTGGTGTACATTGTAACTGTAGACAAGCTTTTAACGTTGTGTTGTTTCCGACTCGCGAAGCTCCAATTTACCCTTCATTGTACCGGGTGAAAGCGAAAGAGCGTTGGGGAGCTGAGGCGGAGGGAGTGAGAGGCCTTGTTTACGCATATTATAGGTGCAGCGAGGGGCACCAGACGAGGCGCAGGGTCCCCTGAATGATTTAGGACTCTCTACGAAGGCTGCTTAGAAGCGAGCTATGTCCACTAATTAACGTGTGAATTATTGACGTCGACGTCGCGGGCTGCAGTCGCCAACATACGCAACCGACGTTTCTCGGCCGCAGCCACCAGATATGAATATGAATTAACCAATGAACAGCGTGGCGCACTTGAGCGGTGACTACCTGCAAAACACACGTGCTACCTTGTGTGTGGTATGATACCGTCTTGATTGGTGGTAAAGGAATATTGAGGCGTGCCTCCCAACAGAGCTGTTTATGACGGAAATAATTACTGCCTAAATTTGAAATCAAAGCAATTAGAGCAACTTAGAGCAACTGAACCTCTACATCGATAATTGGCTGATTCTGGGGTTTGCTTCTTTCATATGGTTTGCTCAAGTTTATCATTTCAAATACTTCGCTGATTGTTTAATATTTCCTAAGCGGTATTTTATATTATTATTCAATTTTGGTTTATTACGTTTAATAATTAAAATAAGAGAAAAATGTGTAACGTTTAAAACAACATTTCAAAAACATAAAATGTTTTGTTTAAAAGTTAGTGTACGTTTCAAAAAGATGTGCACATTTCAAAAATGGAAAAAAATCCGTCCGTCTGGCATTCAAAGCTCTCCCCCATAACTACTAAATCGAGGTTTACGAAATTTGGCTCAAAAATCCTGCTTCAATGTTTGAAATGCCAGTAACCTCGTTGTGTTGATCAATCAGCCCTAAGGGAAATCTCAGCAACTGTCAACGTCAGGGAGTGTTTTTGTTTGATTTGGATAGAAATTAGAATGAGACCAAGCGGGTTGTTGTACGATCATCCGTTTGTTCATCATTTCAAAAATCGGTCAGGAAAATGTCCGGCTGCAGGGACATAAAATTCAGCTGGAGGCCTGAGCAAGACCGAGTGGCTGGGGGTAGCCCGAGTATTTTAATCTCGAACGCGACTGCAAGATATGGAGCCGCGAGGTGGGGAGTTCAGATAATGTTCTATCTAATACAAAAATATATATACTTAACTTAATATATACACTTGTATACTTAGGAAGCATTGTATCTGGGTTCACAGTTCAGTTCTAGTAGTCCGGTGATCCGCGTGGGATGGTTATCTAGTACAGAAGTTTCGATGGTCCCGTCAAGGTTGATTGTTGTGATGTCAACTTCTGTTTGCATTTTTCACATATTACCTGCTTGTAACAAGAGAATGTTTCTTGAGATTAGTGTAAGAGCAGTGTCTCCAAGATTGGAAAAAACGAAATTCTTTTTGGATCATACGATCTTATTTATGGACGTGTCAGAGTTTGGCTCTTTGAGGGTGTCGACTCCCGCAATTTCTAAAATTGATTGCGGATTCTAGAGCCTCGTTGAAACGCACGTCAGTTAATTCAAATATGCTTAGGTTCAACTCGTGGGAGCTCAAACCGTGAACAAACTTCGTACACAATGCGTCATCGCACAAATCATTTGGAAGCGCATTTCTTCAACTCTGCTACGAATTCGTGAGGGCTTCAACCTTCTAACTGCATCCTGTGTTGAAAACTTTTCGGCTAGGGGGTATGGCTCTGGATCAATGAATTCGGAGAGAAAGTTTCACCGGAAAAGTCCTGTTCACATTAGTTCACATGAGTGGTTCATAACCAGACTCCATGGACCAATTCCATCCTCGTCGCCAGTAAAGTAGATTCTGTGTACAAGAAAAGCACCAATAGTGAACACTGTACCAGTACAGGGAAAAAAAGTTGTAGAATAAGGATTCGGGTTGAGCAAGGCACTTGAATCTTTTTGGATTAACTAAAGTAATAGCCTAAAAAACGTGATGAACCAAAAGAAAACGTTAGGGCCAAAATGAAAAATAATAACTTGACATTAAAAACAACCAGTCTGTGGATGGAGTGATTTTGAGCAGAACGCTGTGCAAAATGCTAAGGAATAGAAAGTATGTTTTAAGCAATGTTCACATATAATATTCAAATATTTGAGCCCATTGGTTTGAATATATACTTCAGTAACCAAATTGACGATTTTCCAGTCGCCTAACTCCGTTAATATTGATAAAGTGGGCTTTTGAAGCATGTCCACTTCTAGTACAACAAAAATGACGGATGCTCCGGTAGTGGACATCCCCGTTCACTACTGGTACAACTTCCCTTTTCACGAAAGGATATTTTCTTAATTTTCTACTTATTCATTTGTATTGGAACAAGCTCTCGGTACGATTTTCAAATGAATATAGTGTTGCGTGTTACTAGTGCAAGAGATGTCCACTACTAGTCCATGAGCTATCTTCTACTTATACATGGATTGTTCTCTACTGATGCTCAGTTCATTCATCTGGGGGGGAAGGAGAGATAACGAAAACTAGCGACAAGCCCCTCTCCTTACCACTTTCTACCCAGCTCTCATCCGACCAGGTAATCTGTTCTTTCAATTTCCGTATTTAAATCAAATTGATATTAATATCCCAGATCCATCCTATTAACCGAACTCCTTACCTAATACCACCTGCGGTGCTATTTCATAAAAAATAAAAATATTAAAGGAATACGTAAATCGTTTCCACATCGTGGTTAATAGGAGTCCCATAGTAATTCTTGGAGCAATAAATACATTTGTTGAATAAATAACTATATCTATTTCCAAAACCTTGAGTATAATTATTTCTTGAACCTTATATATCTATATATAAAATAACCTTAGTAATTAATAAGGTGAAAAAAGGGAATAATATCAAGAAATCGTAATCAAGTAAAGGTAGAATTGATTTAACAATTCCTTTCAGTATTACATGGTAGCGAGCTAAACGTTCTAAAACGGACCCTAATTTTCCCAGCAGTAAAATACCAGAAAATAATCCGAATATAAAATCCGAATCTTAAACCAGAAAACCTAAACAAAAAAAAAGAGAAGAGCTTCCACTGTCTTGAAATAGACCTGATCACTTGAACCTGAATACTCCCTAGTACCTGAATATTCCAGTATCCCTCTGTGCATGAATAAATAGCATAAGGTCACTTGAAAACTGCGAAACTCATACGAACTACGAACTGCGAACTTATACACAAACGACGCAAATCGAACGTCGTCTCAAACCGACCTTAGTGGCACAAAACCGCCGACCGATAATTAGAGAACGATCACAACGCCCGTTATAAAAAACAACGCGAAGATGGCATCAAATAACCCCGCGTCCTGTCAAAACTGCGGATCTCCATTGCCGGAAACTCAAATAATTAACCCTATCTTCTGCACCAAGTGCAAGAAAGTGTTAGACGAACAATGCGCGGAATATACGTACGAAAATTACCGTAAATTAACGTCGGAAAGAAAGACGGTATTCAAATGCAGTCAATGCAAACAAGAAACCGCGCAAATCCCGATAAAAACCGAAGATCCCTTGACAGAACTCCGTAAACATTTAGAGAAACGTCAAGACGATATGTTCGCACAAATTAGAGAACAGATGGCGGAAAGCTTAAAAGCCATACAAAACCAAACGCATCAAAACGTAAATCAAATAACAGATCTAATAAAACAGATGCAAATACCCACCCCGAAACCGCAAATCGTAGAAAAACCGACAACACCACCAACCGAATCAAATGAGTTAATTATGGAATTTATGGAACAACAAAGAAAATTAAATGAAATGATAGTAGAATCCATAACGCAACAAAGTTCGCGGACGCCACAAAAAACGCAAAAAACGGAAATGTTAAAACTTCCGAAACAAGTAGAAGACGCAATCGAAAAACTTCCGTGGTTTAACACTGACAACCCCGAATCAATAATGAGATTTCTGCTTGCACTCGGAAAAATAGACGACGTAGCATCACAATTCATGGGAACAGCAATTCGGCGTATAGCATTAATGCCGAGATTCAAATATCTAAATAATTACATATCGCAACTCGGAGAAGAACAACCGTCATACGAAACGTTAAGTACGACGATAGTAGACGAACTGTTACCCACTTTAACGAGAACTAATATGATAGTAAAATATATCCACCGGTTACAGGGGAGCGCGAAAATTTCAGAAATTACGTCGAACAAATTTACAGCGTCAATCGAATATTAGATGTAATGAATGAAGAAATGCTTAATGAAACGATATTAGACAACGCCAACGATAAAACGAGATTATTATTCAGCTTCCAAGAAATACCGCGGACGTACCAGTCAATGAAACAATTCATAACAAAATTAGAATTAAAACAACAGCAAAGGAAAATTGCAAACCAAAATACGACGCACCAACCCGCTCCGACATTTAGAAGATTCAATCACCCAACACAATCTACGGAAGCAAAACCTAGGCAAACTTATAACGAACGCCCTAAATTTTACAAACCACAAAGACCAACAACGTATTTCAAACAAAATGGGCCACCAATAGCACCCAACCGAGAAAATTCACCAAACTACAGTCAAAACGATTATAATCGTAATACCGAAAAGTCAAATTACAACGCAAATTATCAACCAAAACCTAGTTACGCGGAAATGGTAAGAAAACCGGGTAACGATCGGCGAGCAAAGTCATCAGCCCACCTAGATCGGATTTTAAACCGAAATATAACGACTGTTAAATCAGACGGATCAAGCGAATCAAATTCAACATCCGCCATAAATCAAACGACGTTAAATCCCCCAAAAATTTCGCAATTAAACTCGGTATTTACGACAAGGACTGAAGACACAAAAGGAGCGTATTTACCTATTACTATAGAAAGTAAGAATGTGCATGCACGGGAATAAAACAACAGTCACCACACATTTCATGGTTACAGTAAAGATACAAGTACACGAGCATTCATGGACACATAAAATATACGTCATACAGAATTTAGCGCAAGACGTCATATTAGGACTAGATTTCCTCAAAAAAGCACAGGTAGTGTACGACATCGAAGGACATAAAATCCACTTTAAATTCGATACCAACACCCCAGTCCAATTAGTGTCGGAACCAGCTAATGAACGCAGAATTCCACGCATAATGCTCCTACAATCAGACATAAGAAACCAACATGTATCGCAATTAAAACCGTACAAAACCACATGAACAAGCACAACAACAACCGAAAATTAACCAATTCACATATTGTTTGTTACATGTGTACGCAATCGGCGGCAAACGGATGTCTGAACTCTCGACAGAGCGGCGGTGCTGTACCTCAGCACAACGGCCAACCGCCACCTTGGAGAATGAGACCCGTCACACGCGAAGATGGGTGGAACGCGAACCAATACAAAAAAAAAAAAAATAAATAATAATAATAATAATAAAAAAAAATAAATAAAATAGGGTTTCTAACAAAAATCCAATAAATTCCGCAAAAAAAAAAAAAATTTTTTTTTCCATAAGGTAAAAAAATAAAATAAATAAAATAAAAAATAAAATAAAAAATAAAAATTCTAATAATAATAAAAATAATTAATAATTAAAAAAAAAAAAAAAAACGGATGTCCCAGGTTAAAAAAAAAAAAAAAAAAAAAAAAAAAAAAAAATGAGCCCACCAAAAAAAAAAAAAAAAAAAACCGGATGTCCCAGGTTAACAAAAAAAAAAAAAAAAAAAATGAGCCCAAAAAAAAAAAAACCGGATGTCCCAGGTTAACAAAAAAAATTATAAAAAAAAAAAAAAAAACCTGATGAGCCCAAACAAATAAATAAATAAAATAATAAATAAATAATAATAATAACAATAACAACAATAATTGTAAATAAATAAATATAAATTAAATAAAATAAAAACATCAAGTTAAATTTAAAAAAAAAAAAAAAAAAAAAAAAAAAAAAAAAACCTTAGAACACAAAAAATCAACAACAACGCAACGTAAAATAAATAAGAGCTCCATGTAGGAAGAAATGTAAAACAAAACTTCAAATAGGACCCCTCTCCACCGCTGTACCTCAACCCTTACCCATCCAACCCCTAGAAGAACAGGAGATCCCTCACAGCCATGCAATTTTCAGAAAACAACCAAGAAGCAAAAGTTGCTGAAAGTATGTTTGCTGAAAATTGAAGGCTGAGGGGGAGGGGGGGACTGTGATAGCCGACACCATCTATCGGCTATCAGCGGAACAATTGCGAGAGGAGAGGCGAGGAGTGACTGGGGGGGAAGGAGAGATAACGAAAACTAGCGACAAGCCCCTCTCCTTACCACTTTCTACCCAGCTCTCATCCGACCAGGTAATCTGTTCTTTCAATTTCCGTATTTAAATCAAATTGATATTAATATCCCAGATCCATCCTATTAACCGAACTCCTTACCTAATACCACCTGCGGTGCTATTTCATAAAAAATAAAAATATTAAAGGAATACGTAAATCGTTTCCACATCGTGGTTAATAGGAGTCCCATAGTAATTCTTGGAGCAATAAATACGTTTGTTGAATAAATAACTATATCTATTTCCAAAACCTTGAGTATAATTATTTCTTGAACCTTATATATCTATATATAAAATAACCTTAGTAATTAATAAGGTGAAAAAAGGGAATAATATCAAGAAATCGTAATCAAGTAAAGGTAGAATTGATTTAACAATTCCTTTGTATTCAACTTGATGCTGCACGAAAATGGGATTGAATGTAATTTTATAACTTGGAAACCATGACAAACAGAATCAACAACTGGCCAGCTGAGTTTCCAATCGGAGGCTACCACACATTTCTCAAATAAAATATTTACAGGAAATTTCTCCTTCTGTGTAGACATAGCCCGAGTACAGAGAGAGGAGTAAAAAATTAAAAACTCCCTTAAAAAAATAAAAATAATAATAATAGTAATAATGAAGACGAAAGTCAAACTAGGAAAAAATAAAACTTGATGGAAACACGCGATAAGGTCGACGAAGACAGCTGTGTCAAAGATGCAGGATGAAAAAATATGACAAGATGGAAGGGGCTTTGTTAATAATATTCAGCGGTTTTGTTTGAAGATGAATTTCCATTATCGCGACATCCGTATTATGTCTGGTTGCTGCTGGTGAAGTACAATTCAAGACCAGGATGAAACCCCCAAGCCGGGTCTTAATCAATGAGATACTCTCGGGCCGTGAAAAGTTGCTGCAAGGAGCGGAGAACGCCGTGAAAAGGGTAATTCGAAGGGCGTGGTAAAGCCAGTGGAAGTGGAGGGTCGGAGGCAAAAGTAATCCAGGGTAACATGCGCATCTCCTTTTGTCTGTTCCGCCCAATAGAGCGCGCTCTCTCCGCCACTAATAACCCGTGCAGTTCTTTTTACCTGAAACACAAAAGATCTTGCCGAGTTGTCGGCATTAAAGGGCTCCTTCAGAGGTTCGTTTCCCATTCTTAAACTCAAACCCATATGCCGCTCCCGTCGTAGCTGAAGAGGCTAATTGTCATGCTCTCCCGTTACGGTGCCTCTTCTGTTCCTTCCCTGAATTTCTGTATAAACGTTCGGAGAGTTGAGTACGCAGACGGTGAGCTACCCTTGAAACTGGAGAGCCTTCCTGTTCAATCACCTCAAAAGTAATTACCTACCTACCTACGTACCGTGTAGCATCGAATCAAGGAAACTTTGCGCCGAACACAGTCAAACTTTGCAGAGACTGCTGTAGCCTGTGTAAACGATTTGACCTGCCTCGAGTGAAGTTTTAACTTGCTGGGAGCATCGGAACACGAACTCCATCTACTAATCAATTACAGTGGTGCCGTAATATAACTTTCCAATAGATTAGAAAACATGATTTTTTTTTAGCGGCAAGATACTTATAAAATAATACCCAGCCCGTTTAGAGGGGGGGTCATTGGACCCGATGAGGGGCCCCTGATTTTCTTGACATTTTATTATTATTATTTTTTTGTAAAAAGGGGGGGGGGGGGGGGGCGAAATGGGAAAAGGAACATATCAATCTTTTCTTTACGATCTGAAGTGCTTAATGGCTTAATAGTTACCATATCGTAATTTAATTTGTTCAACTCGGAGCAATTTAATGACGTGCTTGAATATTCTTTGTATGCTCTCGTTGAAAGGCATCTGCTGGCCTTCAGGCTTTTTTTTTGAGTTTTAGGAGCTCCCACGTTTAATTTTATTTTGATTTGGGAGTATTAATATAGAATTGAAAAAAAAGAACTGAAAAAATAAAAATAAAGAATTTGCAGAGTCGTGCAAAACAATCGGTTTGCGTGCTCGCAAACAGCATTAATTTCTCTAAAAGATGCTTCTAATTTCAAGTCTTGACAAACCGGTACTTCCATCTTTTTCCACCGATAACGTGAAACAACTACTTTATAATTCCTATTCTCTAAGAAAGCATGAAGAAATGACAAAATAAAGACATTAACGATGGGTAAATCATTCGTACCATCCAGGGGAACATCCATAACACTGGTAGAAACAGTCACGTTCAAAAATAATTGAGAAAAGTAAGCCGTCAACCTTAAATGCCACTTGAGTACTGGGGAAAGATTGTGTTGAACCTACTCACCTAGTCGTCTTTATCTGAGTGGTGACAATCCAGTTGAGACAAGCAGCGAGTAAACAATGTCATTATTGCGGATTTGAGACCTTGGCCTTTCACTCTCGTTGCGAAAATGATGTTTCTACAATCTTACTTTTTTCCACCTAAATCCATATAGTCGAAACACTGTGCGACGCGAGCTAGCGAGTGATGCGATTTTGACGAATCGCGTACGATTCCAAAACGTGTGTCTTACGTACTTATGAGAATATTTACTTCGCCTAATTGAACGAAGTTCTTTAGTCAATAATAATTTTCAATGATCTATACAGTCATGTTATGGATACGAGGAAGCTATGTGCCACACCCACTTGGCAGACGTTTTTTCATTTCCTGCACGATACAAAGCTCCTTTACCTTTAGCAGAGAGGACTCAACAACGTAAGAATTGGACATTGTACGTCAACCCCTTATTTTTCTCTATTCCTTTACTTGCACTAATAAAGAGTTCACTGTTATAGTCTTGGTTTCGTTTAGCTTTGAAAACAACTCAAAGGGGGCTGACCTGCACTTGAGTGAATGGAGCGAAGATGAAAGGTGATTTGGTCCGATCCTGAGTTGATTATGTGGAGAGTAAAGTAGAGAAAAGCCTTTTTCCTCTCGGTGGAAACCTTAGGGGAAGTTGAATTTGCATGGAGATTGAATTAGATACTGACCCAAAGGGACCGCCCGGACGAAGATCACCAATGAAAAAGCTGCCTATTGGTCGTCAAACCTTCTACAACCCTTTTCCACGTTGACTGCCTCCCATCAAACCTTAACTACTGAAATGCGAAAACGTGTCCGTAGCTCGAGAAGGGGTTTATGACGCTTTTCAGAAAGCGAAGAAAATTATTTGTCGTTTCATATTCACTTCTGATTATTGTCCACTTATCCTTGCAGTAACACTGCTCCTCATGTTTATACCAGTGAAACTGAGATGTGTAATAGCGTATTTTATTCGTGTGAAAACCACGACATTACACAGCACGAAAGGATTGCTGTATTAATCAAAAAGAATCAACTAGGGTGGACTAAAAGTGGATCATAAAATTCCTACAGATGGTTCTATGTGCTCCTCAATACTCAGTTTTGATAAAAGTGGAAAGTTGATTGTGGAAGAAAAAAAGGCTAATTTTACAGATTCATCCTGCCGACCACTCCCATTGCTCACCATACCTTGAAACCGGATTCTAGATAACCCAAAAAGATATATTTTAGGTCAATTAGGAGAAAAATTAGCAAGCTTCCGTCAGGCGATCCGAGTGTTTCCTTACCCTGTCACTCTTGTCAATAAAACCCAAAGGAGCATTTCAAATCCCATCAAAGTAGATCAATTGTGTCGGCTAATGCAAACCCGACCATCTCCAAAATGACAAATTTTTCAAAAAATCAGATATTTTGTCACGTTGAACCAGATAAAAACAAAGCAAAACCATTAATTAACCTTAATAGCATTAATAGGTGACATTATGGCTGCGTGTTTGAAAAAATATTTTTGAACGTCTTTTTCACGTGGAGTTATTTACAATTTTATCTTGGAGTTGACCGGTTTTGCAGAAAAAGAGAACTGAAATTTTGGTGAATTTGATGTAATTATAGGGTTGTTGGGATCGCATATGAACTAAATCTTTATTTTAGCGTAGAATACGCTTTAGCCATGGACTAACTAGCCGAAAAGTGTCACGCGGGATATGGTATCCAGGAACGAAAACGGTGACGCGAGACCAATAAACATAAGAATATTTACATCCATGTGTAGTAGTTGCGACAAACCCGTACGAAAAAGGGTATGGTATCCAGGAACGAAAAAGGGTATGGTATCCAGGAACGAAAACGGTGACACGAGACCAATAAACATAAGAATATTTACATCCATGTGTAGTAGTTGCGACAAACCCGTTTGAGGTGAGTCATTTTATTTATGTAAATCGGAGTTTCAGTCGTTCGCGAATCGTCCTTCGGTTCGACAATGAACGTTCGATGATCATCGTTGAACGTTCAGGGTTCAATCGAGGCTGAAGCGTATTCTACGTTCCTATACTTGTGGCAGTAGTCACTAAATAAAAGGGGCTTGTCCCTGGCGATGCGCGGAGCGCCGAGTTTTGTTATAATATAATATTTATTTGCAATAAATAATTAAAATTTCACACCCTTGAGGCGTTATCGTCCCGAATAGGCTCTTCTGCATCCCTACCTTCTTCCTCTTCATATTGTTCTTCTTCTCTGGGTCCTTCTTCATGAGCAGTTCATGTTCTTGTAAAAAGTAAGCCGGTCGTCATTTTCTAAACGTGGTCTAGAATGTTTCGTTAAGAGGTGTTGGACATCTCAAACTTTCAGAGGATTGAGCACGGTAACCACCGCCACGGGTTTGAAGCTAGACGGTCTAAATGCTTCACAATAGACTGCCTGGCTCTTACTTCATATCTGTGTGCGGATGTGGAGATGGCAAGCTATGGAACTTACCAAAACGTTTCTGTTTTTGCAACACACCATGATTTTCAAACGAGATTTGCCCGGTTTTGACGAGGTTTCTTACATAAGATGGATGGATCATGTATATTAGCATTGAGAAAACAGATGAAACTGCATTTCGAAAAAATATGGAGCTGGGCCGGGCTTACGACTAACGACAAATCACTGATCTTGAGATCGATATGGTTGGTTGGCCCTTCGCGATTCTTGAAGGTGACGGACCTTGAGAGATGAATCAGACGTTTTCAAGCGTCTGGGTCATCCTCTGAGCGTGGCGGAGCGTAATTACTGCATCCACCTCAATGGAAGGGGCAACTATACCATTCCATCACCTCACAATCTTCCTTCCTTGTAACTGGCTTCTAGATGTCCTGAGAAAGTATTGAGATAGTTGTAAGACTTTGGCTTAAATGTAATCCCGAGGACACAAACCTTCGCTAGTCTGGTTCATCGGAACAGAAGCTAATAAAAACTTATAGCTAATGAAGGTCTGCATGGAGATGAAGAATAATTCCATATCCTTCAACACGATACTTTGGTAAGCCCTCGATTTACTTGCAAATCATCTTGCCAAACCTTGTAGGCAACCGTTTTCCAAAGTCCCAAAGACGCTGCATTTAGATTTCACGTCACCATACCCATTTTAAAATACCATTCCGGAATCGAAATTATAAAAACCCAATTTCGTAATTGTCAATCAAAGGAATCATTCCGTTATAAATGAAATGACATTAGATTTACGAATTCACCTATCAGGAGGAAATTAACGAACTTTCAACACTTTTCAGATTCAACTTCGCGACGAACACCGTTTATTTAAAGAAAGGTCACTTATTATTTGTTACAAATCCAATTTTCGAACTGGTGCATAATTAATTGTGGGCAGGCTCCCTCCAGGGCCCGATGAGCGATGAACAGAAATAAACCGAGGTCAAGTTAGCGTTGACTGCAGTAACGTCCAACATTAATCTTTCAGGCCCGAGCTAAATCGAGTATTTATACACGTTTATAAACGTTCAAGGGGACTTCTCTTAGAATTTCATCATCAAATTTCATATTGAATTATTTCGAAACGAATTCGCATATAATTTTCATTGTTAGTTTAATATTCTGCCGATCTAGATGTGCGAAAAATCTGGGTTTAAATTTTGATTTCGCGCTGCTAATGAGGATGGAAATGACTGTATTACTTTCACCATTCTCTACAAATTTGTGTGGTTGGTATTTGCTTGATAATTTCATTTTCCTGAAAATATTTGGTCTTTCAGTGGAAAAGTTCTCAGTAGGTTCAAATTTTTCGTGTTAGGGGTCGGTTGGAAAAATTGCCGCTTTCACAACTCTTGTAAGAAATTTCAATCCGATCAGGAATGTACGCCATGTTCCTATACATAATATTTTAGGTCTTCAAAGATAGAACACATGAGAAATGAATGGGTTTCATAATCGTTTACCCTCTTAAGCACTTTTATTTGTTGTAACAAATTTTAGTTACTGAGAAAAGTTCTAGTTGATCGAATTTTCCGTCGATCTCAACCCTCAAATGTATCAAACGTGCTTGAAATCAGGGAGCTAGGCAACTTCAACGTTTTCAGTCATCTAAAACAGGATCGATTCCAGAATACGTCACAGTGGGGGGCCAGGAAAAATGTTTTAGCACTCCCTCCCCCGAAAAACGTTTATGCATATTTGCCTCTTCTAAAAATCTATTTTGGTTCATTATTCAATAATAAACCATTGTAATCGCTCTTGAAAAATAAAAAAATTCTAACCCCCCTGAAAATTTCATGGTTTACGTTTCAAAGGGTGTAGAATCCAAATCTGCAATACAATTTTTTCCCTCTGTCCGCCGTACGCCGTACGCACGATTTCTCCCAAACGGCTGGAGCAAAAAATCTGAAATTTTCAGGAAAAATCCACGTTGGTCCGACAACGCCCCAATTCTTTAGCCAGCTCTCTCATTCAATTTAAAGTGCCCTATAAGGGTTGTCAAAGTTTTGTAAAATCCCTAAAAACCTCAAAAAACGTCAAGGCGGCCTAAATTTGGACTTTCTTTAAAGAACTTTTTCACGAGGAATCGAATGAGCCCCTGCCCAGGTCCGTTGGTCAAACGATTCCCGATGTATGGCTAGATTTATGGTGCCAACATTTGAGTATTTTGGTTTATTATTGTTTGTTTGAAACCTAGTGATGCCGATAGCGTCGAGTTGTAGTGAATGTGGATACTGTAGTGAAAGGCGATGTTGATACTTGCAGTTTATAGCCGAAACACGGGTTGAAGCATTCTGATATGCATGCTCCGTCTTTTGTAATCAATCTTGAAAAAAAACGCTGCAAATTCTTTTACTGGGGTTTATTATTTAATGATTCATGATTTGAATTTCTACTACGCTTTGGAGTGTGCGTGTTTCACAGGTGATAGAGCGATTATTGAATTTCAGGAGGCACAAAAATATGATCAACTGGTCAATCCAAATAGGTATTTTGGTTGAGAACCGATTTAAGTGCTCTATGCATATCTCCTGAAATTCAATAATTACCCAACTGACGAACCCTCTCCTTGTATTGTGTGCCATTGAATGATCAAAGCGAACGATTTCGATTAGATTCAACCAACGAGAGTACCTTGAGATGTAGCCACTCTTTAAAATCCACGTTCTTACAAAATGCGCGAAATGCAAAATTTCCTTGTTCTTTCTTATCAGGGTTTATTTTTTTTATAAATGCGAGGTTTAAGACCCTCCAGAATATACATCACTGATCCGAAGAATGGTCTTTCCGAGGTTGCGGCCCAGACGTTGATAGAACACAGGCATTCTGTGTACACAAGGGCGGAGTCTAGACAAACTATTTATCATTCTTATTTACGGCCTTTGCGGACGGGAAAATGGCTCGCAGGAACCTGAAAAATAAAATACTCCGCCCGCCGGCTTAGATTGGGATGTTAACGTCACGTCGGAGCCGGCCACCGCCTTATTACGTTTTGTTGTTGATGTGAGGCCGTGTGATTGGGCGCTTCAAGCTTTTTGGCGAACATGTCCCCGAGCACAGCACATTTAAAGGTAAATTGGAGAAATAATTAGGAGTGAATTGATCAAAATAGGGCAGCCTAAATGACGCAGTCATCTTCGTCATGACAGTTGTCAGCTTTCAGATGGAATCGTGTATGATGACACAATGCGCTGCTAAAAACTGTTATTTGGGGATGTGTTTAGATAGGATGGCATAATCTATATTTTTTAACTGAAATCAATTATTTTTTAATTGATGTTGTTCAGGATCGATTAATCGGTAATCGGTTAAATGGATTCGATTCATTGAGCTTCTCTGTCAAGCTCACAAGTTACTTCTCTTCTGGTATTTGGAGCTCTGAGATTCTAAGTCGACACAATCCAAGAAACTTCGGCCTAGTGGGTGTGGCACATAGCTTCCTCGTATCCATAACATGACTGTATAGAGTATGCAATATGGTTCGATCCGAGCTCGAGGCTAAAACTTTATTTTCTCTTTATTACTCGCGAGGACCATCTTTACATCATTCCGAACAATCCCTCAAAATTTCATCGAAATCAGTCATGAATTCCCGAAGTTATGCTTGTGGCAAGGATTTCACGTTTGCGCATGCGCAGAGGCTACTATTGAACCGGCCAAGTGGGTGTGGTACATAGCTTCCTCGTATCCATAACATGACGGTATAGATCATTGAAAATTATTATTGACTAAAGAACTTCGTTCAATTAGGCGAAGTATATGTTGAATTAGGGTAAATTTATTGTTATGCAGGAGCGTAACTTGAGAAAATAAAGGTAGACATGTTCAACTATTGAACAAACTATAAAGTATACCTAATAAGTCCGAACAATCCCTGAAAATTTCATCGAAATCAGTCAAGAACTCCCGGTGTTATGATTGTGGCAAGGATTTCACGTTTGCGCATGCGCAGAGGCTGCTATTGATCCGGGGGTCATGAAACTCATAGGGGACCATCTATACCCTAACCCGCACAATCCCTGAAAATTTCATCGACATTGGTCAAGAACTCCCGAAGTTATGCCCGTAACAAAGATTTCACGTTTGCGCATGCGCAGAGGCTACCATTGATCCGGGGGTCATGAAACCTATAGGGGACCCCTAACCCGCA
>JAVIWC010000957.1:0-22452 GCA_031894815.1 Creontiades dilutus | reverse complement strand
ATTTGAAACAAAATAAAAAAATAAAAATAGTATAATACAAAAAGAAACTAATAAGCACAATGAACTTCCATAAAAATACATAAACTTAAATATCACATTTCAAAAAAATTTAATACGTCCCCAAAAGCTATTGAAATACATTATTAATTACTATAAATAAATTCAAATAAAGAGCTATGTAACGCAAGAAAACGCTACTCTATGAGCCCAAAACTCAAAAGGGATCGTAAACTCGTAAAATTTGGTATACTGAGGTTATTTCGTGCGCAGAACCCGAATCTGACGTTAGTTTGTTGAAATTGTTTCCAGAAGTGGCGTTAAACGCATTATTGAGTAAGCTGAGTACCGAGTTTTGCCAGACAAAATATCATTAGCATTGAAAGGGGCTTCGTGGTAGAATAAAAAAGGTTATCTGAGTAATTATAAATCAAACTCATATGTAGAACTTATAATGTATGTCCTCTGATACTTGAATTTTACCACAAAGTAGGTAGATAATATCACGATAATAGAACAGCGGGTGATTTCAAAAAGTTTGTCACATCATTTGTACGAAGTATCCATCACCAATATTATTTTGAAAAACTAAATAACACACAATAAACTCAAAATAACTCAACAAACACAAATAAATGGTTACTTTCTTGCTAGGTATGAAAATGAATTTTTCTCCGATACCTACATAATCAAATAAAAAAGAAGTAGGTAATATAAAAACGAATCTGAAACTGAAATAGAGACCCGCGGCTGAGAGATAAACCCTGAGTAGTTGAAACAGTAAAATTGTAATCCCACCGTAAATTTATTTCCTTGCTAGTTTTTTGCTCTTAACTCGGAAACGGTAGGCCTCACAAAAAAACTGTCGAAATAAAAAATGAAGCTGACAAAATTTGCTACAAAATTGTTCATCTTCATTTTTTGCCTATCTTCAACAGTTGAGGACATATTCAAGCTTAAAAGTAGGAAAAGATTTTAAAAAAAAAAAAAATTTAAATCCTTGCATACCAAATTTGCATAAAACCCAGTCAAATGCAGGTAAATGCAGTTCATTCTGGATTCGACATTTAGTGCTACTGTTCAGGATAAGATATACGTCCATTTCAGGGTCAATAAAGGTCAATATCAAGATTACAGTCTATTGATATGATGAAAACAGCCTTTGTCCATCGTTATGTAGGTATTAACGTTGCCCCCCGAGCATTCAGCGATAAGATTGAAGCATTTTTATTTTTCATCTTTTTGGGCTCATAGAATAGCGTTTTCAACCACTGTGCGGCACCTTGTGGAATTGGATTAGACAATCGAACGATAGGAGGATGGGGAGGTGAAGGAGGATGGGGAGGTTGACAGGTGTGTGGTCCGCGGAGGTGTCACGTCCCGCTTTGATATCACGTAGTAGTCCTTGTCACCAGGAGGAGCAGAGGAGAGCGAATCCGAAGGGAAAACGGACCACCGAGGGGCGGCGCCGGAGATGGAAGTGGGGGACGGGACAATGGGAGGGGGTCCGCCGCTTCCTCTCCCACCGTCGTGAAGGGTCGCGGGTTCCCAGGGGTCGTGGGTACCACCGGAGCCGCCGCTCGCCACACAGTCGGGAGGATGGGGATGAGGATGAGGAGGATGGGGATGAGGATGAGGAGGGCGGGCGATTCTTTTACGGCGTTTTCACGGAGGTTTCTCCGACCCTCAAATCACCGACTACCGGTGACCTGAAGGGGTGGTCCGCCTCCCCCACCTCATCCTCCTCATCCTCGTCATCCTAATCAACCAGTCACCGGACCGCATCGTCATCTCCGTTCAACGCCTGCGCAACGTTCCATGTACAGCATTGTCCAGTTGGATTATTTATTTATTTCAATGAAACGGGCAAGCCCAATACATTAGAGATATCACAATACACGAATAAATCACCGCGGCGCACAGTGGGCTGAATCACTAATTTAGGTGGACAAAATTCTGAAACTTGTCCATATGCAACCTTTGGGTTCCCAGATCACGGAAAAAATTATTTAAAAAATCAAATTAATTTTTTGACATGATTGGCAAGCACACAGTGGTCTAAAATCAAATTGATTTGCTAAAATTTAAAACTTTCCTAAATTCAACGATTGAAGTCCCAGAATACGGGAAAAATTATATTTAAAAATCTAATTAATTTTTTGACACGATTCGCGAGCACAAAGTGGTCTATTATCAAATTTATTTGCCAAAATTGTACTAAAAAAAAATTATGTATCACCCAAAACGCAAAAAATCGCAAAAATTCATTGCAACATTTAAAAACTAGAAGGATTGATGAAACAAATCCTGCAAACGAATCCGTGGAATAACTTGGCGTTAATATAGTTTTTCGTTATTGAATAGGGGCATACATTTCCAAGTTACTAAGTTAAATCCACAGGTAGAACGCAATGTATATTCTATAACGAATGCAGAAATTTAATGTCTTACCTGTCTCAGCAATGTCCATTGTTGAATAAAAGCAATAGAACTTCGCGCTACACACACCTTTAACATAATGAATGGCCATCGAATAAAGATAATCCCACTGCCGATTATCAGGCACATGCGTAAACATGACTGATTCAGTCCTTTACTATTTGTTTGTAAACACGGTATGGAGGAAAATATTAGTATTTACAGTCTCACTAACTAATAATAAAAAGCTAAAGCACTCAGAAATTCCAGACTTTTGACTTGACTTTTGTCCACCTAAATTGGTGATTTAGCCCACTGTGCGGCGGGGAAAAAAATAAATCAAATTCACTTAACATGGTTTACAATTTTGTGGGAAATGGGAAAAAAAAGAAAAACCTCTGCCAAGTGGGTGTGGCACATAGCTTCCTCGTATCCATAACATGACTGTGTAGATCATTGAAAATTATTATTGACTAAAGAACTTCGTTCAATTAGGTGAAGTAAATATTGAATTAGGGTCAATTTATTGTTATGGAGGAGCATACCTTGAGAAAATAAAGGTAGGCATGTTCAACTATTGAACAAACTATAAAATATACCTAATAAGTCCAAACAATCCCTGAAAATTTCATCGAAATCGGTCAAAAACTCCCGAAGTTATGCTTGTGGCAAGGATTTCACGTTTGAGCATGCGCAGAGACTATTATTGATCCGGGGGTCATGAAACTTATAGGGGACCATCTACACATCAAACCGAACAATCCCTGAAAATTTCATCGAAATCGGTCAAGAACTCCCGGAGTTATGTGCGTAACAAGGATTTCACGTTTGCGCATGCGCAGAGGCTGCTGTTGATCCGGGGGTTATGTAACCTATAGGGGACCATCTACACATCAAACCGAACAATCCCTGAAAATTTCATTGAAATTGGTCAAGAACTCCCGGAGTTATGCGCGTAACAAGGATTTCACGTTTGCGCATGCGCAGAGGCTGCTGTTGATCCGGGGGTCATGTAACCCATAGGGGACCATCTACACATCAAACCGAACAATCCCTGAAAATTTCATCGAAATCGGTCAAGAACTCCCGGAGTTATGCGCGTAACAAGGATTTCACGTTTGCGCATGCGCAGAGGCTGCTGTTGATCCGGGGGTCATGTACCTATAGGGGACCATCTACACATCAAACCGAACAATCCCTGAAAATTTCATCGAAATCGGTCAAGAACTCCCGGAGTTATGCGCGCAAGGATTTCACGTTTGCGCATGCGCAGAGGCTGCTGTTGATCCGGGGGTTCATGAAACCCATAGGGGACCATCTACACATCAAACCGAACAATCCCTGAAAATTTCATCGAAATTGGTCATGAACTCCTAAAGTTATGCGCGTAACAAGGATTTCACGTTTGCGCATGCGCAGAGGCTGCTGTTGATCCGGGGGTCATGTAACCTATAGGGGACCATCTACACATCAAACCGAACAATCCCTGAAAATTTCATCGAAATCGGTCAAGAACTCCCGGAGTTATGCGCGTAACAAGGATTTCACGTTTGCGCATGCGCAGAGGCTGCTGTTGATCCGGGGGTCATGAAACCCATAGGGGACCATCTACACCCCAACCCGCACAATCCCCGAAAATTTCATCAAAATCAGACAATAACTTCGTGTAGTTTTGCCCGTAACAAGGATTTGCTGACAGACAGACAGACACACAGACAGACACGGAACCAAAATTGTTCAGGAAGGTCTAAAACGCAAAATGCGAGTGGAATTTTTGATTTTGGAGACAAAAAAATTTTTACATTCCGAAAGTGAAAACAATGCTTCCGCTACTTTAGTAGACTCGGAAGCAAAAAAAGAGAGAAAAAAAGAACAATTCACTGTTTATAGTCCAAAGTTGGGCACAATTTCGCATAATTGCTTCACCTTCAGGCGGAGAGAGGGCAATGAGGTGCTGAAGAAATCAATTTAGCAAGCGGTTGGCCTCACGTGGCAGTCTAGACAGAGGGCGGTGGTACATGTAGTTTGTCGGCGTGAAGGATGTCCAAAATAGATTGCTCGATCGTGAGGCGGGACGAGACACCAAGAAATTTACCATTTCCAGAAGATGGGGAGAATCGACTCGATTATTCACGACATTGTATAAAAATGAAATGTCGGATTGGTATCTTCTGACTAGAGGGGGTACAGTTCCGCACTGCCTGTCAATAGCCTCATAGCTTATGAAGTCCATTGGCATATGAAGCTTGAATGCCACGTAACGGAGGAAACGTCGATTAACTCTTTCCAGCTGGTCAGTGTGGCACTTATACAGGGTGTCCCACTTAGTGTAAAAAAAAAAAAAATTGGGGGAAACTACATGGAAAATGGAGTAAATCGCCGCCAACCGCGATTTTTTTTCTCAACCCGTTGCTGAGATATGCTATTTTTAAGAGTTTTTTCAAAAAATCGCGTTTTTTGCCATTAAAACGCTTTTTTCTCGGCAATTTCCCAACATTTTTGCACATTTGACCACATTTTCGGAATCTGCGTTAAATTTCCTATAAGATGAAGTTACTTTGATTTCCTAAACGCGTCTTCCAAACACCGAAATTTTCAATCAAAGATGAACATTTTTCGCAAAGTGAAATTTTTCAAAAACTTGGAACCCTTGGCGTGACCACAAAAATAATTTTTTTCGTTGTCAAATTTGATAAAAACTTCTCCCACTTCTAAGCTTTCCAACGGCGTCTCAACCATTTAATTCTGATTGGAATTGACGGAGAAATTAAAGTTCGAATGCCAGAAAACGTGTAGTTCGTTTTAACGTAAGTTGGTAGGTGACGTACGATATGGGCCACAGAAACTGATTTTTCTCGATTTCAATTAATGTTTTCCGGCATTCAACCACAGGTTCGAATTGGGCGTTAAATTTCCTGTAAGAAGAGGTTCATTTTGTTTCCAAAATTTTTTTTACACATTTTTCACAATTCTCAATTTTTAATTTTTTACAGTACCTGGAAAAAACATTTTGGAAACAAAATTTTTTTACACATTTATCACAATTCTCAATTTTTAATTTTTTACAGTATCTGGAAGTTACAGTTTACAGTTTCTGTGGCCCATATCGTACGTCACCTACCAACTTACGTTAAAACGAACTACACGTTTTCTGGCATTCGAACTTTAATTTCTCCGTCAATTCCAATCAGAATTAAATGGTTGAGACGCCGTTGGGAAGCTTAGAAGTTTTTTATCAAATTTGACAACGAAAAAAATTATTTTTGTGGTCACGCCAAGCGTTCCAAGTTTTTGAAAAATTTCACTTTGCGAAAAATGTTCATCTTTGATTGAAAATTTCGGTGTTTGGAAGATGCGTTTCGGAAATCAAAGTAACTTCATCTTTATTTATTTATTTATTTATTTATTTATAATACGGGCTAGCCCAATACAATATATTTAGATAAATTAACATAATATTTTTTGGTTTAATTCAATATTAATGAACATTGTTATCAGAGAAAAAAAAATTAAATAAATAACTTAAATGAGGCTCTTCAATTTATTGATGAAAACTAGTTCGGATTGGCAGAAAGGATCGGCTTCGCGGCACTCGTTCATTAGCCGATTGAACAAGCGGGGGATCCTGGAGAGTGGACGATGCTGGAGATAGTTGGTGGTTGCAAACGGAATCCAAAGGAGGCTCTCCGATCGGGAACCAGATCGGGGGACAAGGAAATTAAGCTTTCCAAGAAGTGCCATCGAATCCACGTCGCCCCGGATCAAGCGGAGAAGAAACTTAAGGTCGGCCAGATCTCTTCGAGAGGAAGGACTCATCAGACCGAGACATCTTATAGGAAATTTAACGCAGATTCCGAAAATGTGGTAAAATGTGCAAAAATGTTGGGAAATTGCCGAGAAAAAAGCGTTTTAATGGCGAAAAACGCGATTTTTTGAAAAAAAAACTCTTAAAAATAGCATATCTCAGCAACGGGTTGAGAAAAAAAATCGCTGTTGGCGGCGATTTACTCCATTTTCCATGTAGTTTCACCCAATTTTTTTTTTTTTTTTTTTTACACTAAGTGCGGGACACCCTGTAGAATGGGCTCCAAATCACAGAAGCGAATTCCATTATAGGGGCAACTAGGGAAACATAAAGAGCAGTTATAGCAGGGACCTGGGTGAACCTTGGGATTTAACTATTTCCCAAAAGAATTAAGGCCGGATCACACGGAACGCGTTATAACGCGGCGCTCAGGGAACGCGCGTTCTCCCCCGACGTTTGGCGATATAGCTACGTCACACACATCGCGTTATGTTGCGCGTTATTTTGCCCTACGACCCAGCATTGTGAAAATGTTTGTGCTAAAGCGATGAGGTCCTTGGGGTTTTTAAAAAGAAATACTAGGGACTTTACCGACATTGGAGCCCTCGTCGTTCTGTACAGTGCATTTGTACGATCTGTGCTGGAGTACGGCTCGATTGTCCGGTCCCCCTTTTATGCCAATGCTAGGGACCGGATTGAACGCATTCAGCGTAAGTTCGCTCGTTACGTTGCCTTTAAGCAGAGCGGCGAATGGTCCGATTTTGTTGACGAGAGTGTCCTTCGACTTTGCGCTATTGACACTTTGGATCGAAGACGCCTAATTGCGGACTGCCGTTTTGTTTTTAATTTATTTCACAGCAATATTGATTGTCCCCAACTCCTTGAATTAGTGAATCTCCATGCTCCCCTCCACAATACCAGAAGAAATGATTTATTTTATGTCCCGTCCCAAATTATTACAGAATAGACCAATTATTGGAGTCCAGAGAAATTTCAACAATGTGGTAGCAAATGTTGATTTTGATTTATTTTTTGATTCTTTTTTTAAATTAAAAAGATTAATCCGAATTAGGTAGTTAGGTGATTTTTTATTTATTTTATATTTACTAAAGTAGCGTAAGCATTGTTTTATTTTCGAATGTGAAAATTTTTTTGTCTCAAAATCAAAAATTCCACTCGCATTTTGCGTTTTAGACCTTTCTGAACAATTTTGGTTCCGTGTCTGTCTGTGTGTCTGTCTGTGTGTCTGTCTGTGTGTCTGTCTGTTTGCCTGTCTGTCTGTCAGCAAATCCTTGTTACGGGCAGAACTACACGAAGTTATAGTCCGATTTTGATGAAATTTTCAGGGATTGTGCGAATTGGGGTGTAGATGGTCCCCTATAGGTTTCATGACCCCCGGATCAATAGTAGCCTCTGCGCATGCGCAAACGTGAAATCCTTGTTACGCGCATAACTCCGGGAGTTCTTGACCAATTTCGATGAAATTTTCAGGGATTGTTTGGTTTTATGTGTAGATGGTCCCCTATGAGTTTCATGATCTCCGGATTAATAGTAGCCTCTGCGCATGCGCAAACGTGAAATCCTTGTTACGCGCATAACTCCGAGAGTTCTTGACCAATTTTGATGACATTTTCAGGGATTGTTCGGGTTGGGGTGCAGATGGTCCCCTATAGGTTTCATGACCCCGGATCAATAGTAGCCTCTGCGCATGCGCAAACGTGAAATCTTTCTTACGCGCATAACTCCGGGAGTTCTTGACCAATTTCGATGAAATTTTCAGGGATTGTGCGGGTTAGGGTATAGATGGTCCCCTATGAGTTTCATGACCCCCGGATCAATAGCAGCCTCTGCGCATGTGCAAACGTGAAATCCTTGCCACAAGCAAAACACCGGGAGTTCTTGACCGATTTCGATGAAATTTTCATGGATTGTTCGGACTTATTAGGTATATATTATAGTTTGTTCAATAGTTGAACATGCCTACCTTTATTTTCTCAAGTTACGCTCCTGCATAACAATAAATTTACCCTAATTAAATATTTACTTCGCCTAATTGAACGAAGTTCTTTAGTCAATAATAATTTTCAATGATCTATTCAGCCATGTTATGGATACGAGGAAGCTATGTGCCAACCCACTTGGCATTTTATATTTAATTTTAATTTTGTATGTGTATTTATTTTCTAGGCAATGTCTTGATTTTGTCTCATTTGTAAGCGGCTGATATTTAATTTTGTATTCATTTATGTAATTGGGCTTCTGCCCGTATATATTATAAATAAATGAATAAATAAATAGTGTACTCCAAGAGTGTACTGCATACAGGCGGTTCGCTGCTATAACAATAATAATTATTGTGCTATAAGCAATTGTGCTATAAGCAATATGTGCTATAAGCAATTATTGCTGGTTCTTCTAACTTTCTCATAAAGCTATGATAACTTCTGGTGACTCCGATGATGAAGAAGCTCTACTTTTACTAGTTTTATTAGATGACAAAATAGACGGCATCGGGTGCACCCAATCAATGAAAAGAGAGAAGAGTTTGGTGAATACCACCGTCCAAGTCGGGAGCTGCGATCACACGAGGATCGTTTTGTCGATGAGAGCCTCTGTTTCCTCACTCATCTCGAAAAAAAACCGAGGAGAACGCCTTCAACGCGCGATACTTTTGTAAATTCCACTTGCATTTTGCGTTTTAGACCTTTCTGAACAATTTTGGTTCCGTGTCTGTCTGTGTGTCTGTGTGTCTGTCTGTCTGTCTGTCTGTCTGTCAGCAAATCCTTGTTACGGGCAAAACTACACGAAGTTATTGTCCGATTTTGATGAAATTTTCAGGGATTGTGCGGGTTGGGGTGTAGATGGTCCCCTATAGGTTATGACCCCCGGATCAATAGTAGGCGCAAACGTGAAATCCTTGTTACGCATAACTCCTAGAGTTCTTGACCAATTTCGATGAAATTTCCAGGGATTGTTTGGGTTGATGTGTAGATGGTCCCCTATGAGTTTCATGATCTCCGGATTAATAGTAGCCTCTGCGCATGCGCAAACGTGAAATCCTTGTTACGCGCATAACTCCGAGAGTTCTTGACCAATTTTGATGACATTTTCAGGGATTGTTCGGGTTGGGGTGTAGATGGTCCCCTATAGGTTTCACGACCCCCGGATCAATAGTAGTCTCTGCGCATGCGCAAACGTGAAATATTTGTTACGCGCATAACTCCGGGAGTGCCTGACCAATTTCAATGAAATTTTCAGGGATTGTGCGGGTTAGGGGTCCCCTATAGGTTTCATGACCCCCGGATCAATGGTAGCCTCTGCGCATGCGCAAACGTGAAATCTTTGTTACGCGCATAACTCCGGGAGTTCTTGACCAATTTCAATGAAATTTTCAGGGATTGTGCGGGTTAGGGGTCCCCTTATAGGTTTCATGACCCCCGGATCAATAGTAGCCTCTGCGCATGCGCAAACGTGAAATCTTTGTTACGCGCATAACTGCGGGAGTTCTCGACCAATTTCGATGACATTTTCAGGGATTGTGCGGGTTAGGGGTCCCCTAAAGGTTTCATGACCCCCGGATCAATGGTAGCCTCTGCGCATGCGCAAACGTGAAATCTTTGTTACGGGCATAACTTTGGGAGTTCTTGACCAATTTCAATGAAATTTTCAGGGATTGTGCGGGTTAGGGTATAGATGGTCCCCTATGAGTTTCATGACCCCCGGATCAATAGCAGCCTCTGCGCATGCACAAACGTGAAATCCTTGCCACAAGCATAACACCGGGAGTTCTTGACCGATTTCGATGAAATTTTCAGGGATTGTTTGGACTTATTAGGTATACTTTATAGTTTGTTCAATAGTTGAACATGCGTACCTTTATTTTCTCAAGTTACGCTCCTGCATAACAATAAATTTACCCTAATTCAACATTTACTTCGCCTAATTGAACGAAGTTCTTTAGTCAATAATAATTTTCAATGATCTATACAGTTATGTTATGGATACGGAGTACCGGTTTGTCAAGACTTGAAATTAGAAGAATCTTAGAATAAGAAGAATTAGAATAAGAGAAATTAATGCCGTTTGCGAGCACGCAAACCGATTGTTTTGCACGACTTTGCAAATTCCTTATTTTTTATTTTTTCAGATGCACTTATCGCAATTTCGCGGAACGAATTTTTGGAACAATGGAGAAAATATCCTAAAATTGTTAGAAATGAGGAAATTTACAACTACGTATTGTGTAAACACAGACTCAACGTTTCTGATAGTGGAAGACAGAAGTTGAAAAACAGTATTCGATTGTGGTCAGCAAACATTTCTGATAGAAGTGGAATAGAGTGGGATGTCGAGTAGAGAGATTCATCTCTACGTATGAGACTTGGCTAAATGAAAACGATATTGTTTGTTCATCCATCATTACATTGCATTGAAATCCACCTGTCATTGGAATAGTTGTTTATGTTACTTACCTTCTGTCGTCACCAAAATGGTCAATAAATATATTTTACATGCTTTAAAGTAGTTTGAACCTTTCTGTTGGACCTACTCCTTCGAGTTTCCGCTAATAAAAGGAATTCAGAACCGGTTTTCGTTGATTATGACTTCTTTCCACCTAAATCCATACAGTCGAAACACTGTGCGCCGCACAGTGGTTGGAATGCGGAAATAATAGAGATTTCCAAAATGTAAAATTTGTATGATTGGACATCCGTTTGTGGAAGTGAGTTTCCCTCAGATTCTAGATATAACAATGTTTTTTTGTTGAAAAAATGCGTAATCCTATTTTTGCCCGTTTTAAGATGAAACTTCGACGATTTTGCTGATTTTGAACTGTATGAAATCGCAATGGGAAGTGCCTACAGTTTTATTTTAAAATTAAGTCGAGTGACTACTTGCTCTCATGAAATCCTATATTTCACCACTATAGAGCTACCAGGTCAAAATTAAAATATTTGAAGCGTTTGCATTAAAAATACAGCCGTTTTAAGTCAATTTTATGTGTTTCTTGACTTTGAAATAAAGCTCCAATATCCTCCAGCGTCGCAATTTTTCGATGCTAGACACATTGTACTGTGTACCCTGAAAGTTTCGTTACCGCCTGCAACCGCCCGTGATCACCGCAGCGTTTTGAATGTAAATAGTACCAGATATCTTAAAACTGTCGGTGCCGGCCTGATGCCTCAAGGCGCGCTAATCACGAGACAATCGGCGAAAACGAGAAAAGGTTCAAAGTAATCATTTTCTTTGTTAACACTCTCATACAACATGCATCAACTCATTCAGTCCGTTTCAAGATTCCCAACGTGTTCCCGGAGAAATGGCATCGGAAATACGGTTTTCGTATAAAGAGTTGAACGAATTTTTTTTTCAACGGTGGGGATTTTGAAGTGCTTTTGATAAATACCCACCGATCTTTGTTGGATTCTCGAGTGACAGAGGCAAAGGAACAGTTTGAGAGGCGCTTCCTCCCTCATTTGAAGGAAAGGTTCCGAGCTTTTGGTCAAAGTAAGCAGAAATTCATTAGAAAGTATGGTGACTGGCTTAAGTGAGTTCATAGTCAGTTTTTCGACTCTTCAGTCGGATAGTTCCTCCTCAAAAGATATAATGATAATTACAATAACCATTGTATTTATAGGGAAATGTGAGACACCTACATTGAACATACGATTTTAATTGATGAATTTGAAAAACGCGATTAGAGTGAATTTTATTGCACGAGCACCCCTCCCAGGGTGTCTTCTTACTATTTACAATTTTGTATAGCTTTGAAAATTCTACAATGAACTCACTCCAGGTTATATGTATTATATTTATGATGTTCTGTTCTAAATACGTAACGAAAATCGGGATGTGGCAGTCAAAGTACGGCAAATACTGAGAAACGATTGATCCTACTTGCTTGGCTATAGGCTAGATCGATGCAGCAGGTCAACAACCATGGGTTATGATCGTTTTTCTGAACATTTTTGAAGAAGTAGAGCGTTCCAGGATTTATTTCCGTTTCAAGGCCGTTTCCAACCACTGTGCGCCGTGTGCGTGGCGGGGATGATGCCATGACGCAACGCCATTGTTTCCGCCAACAGACCTCAAACGGAAAATAGCTGCTGAAATCACGCTCGAATGGCAAGCAGAACATAAAAACTACCATGCGGGTCAAAGATACATAAGACTGTTCCCACCTCCTAGTCTTCGTGCTTGGTTCAAAGACACACCGGTAAGACCAAAAGCGTTCTTCAAAACAATGTCAAGATTAAGAACCGGCCACTCCTGTACTAAGAAGTACCTGTACAAGATCGGAAGAGCCAATAGTGAATCATGCCAGTTGTGTGCAGTCACTGAAGACGAAGAACATATAATCATGGACTGCCCGCGATACAGTGCTGCTCGTCTCCAACTCTTCTCTGAAGCAGGCAAGGTCCTACCCCAACCCTTCAACTTCGACCTTCTCATTCACCATAGCCAAGATATATCTATTTACGACGCACTCTTCCAATTCTGCAGGGACTCGAACTTAGTTCTTTGAAACTAGTGAGGAACAATGCAATGTTTTCTTTTAATTTAGCAAGATAATTATAATACTTTTATATTATAATTACTTTAATATCTTATAATATTTTATATATCTTGAATGTATATGTGAAAGGCTGAATAGCTATGCTGACGCCAAAAAAAAAAAAAAAAAAAAAAAAAATGCCATGTTGCGTTATGCAAGTGGAACGCCGTAACGCGACGGTACAAGAACGCCTAACGTCGCGTTATAACGCGTCCTGTGTGATCCGGCCTTGAAAGTTTTCTCCAAAAGAATATGGGTCATTTTAAAAATTTGGGTGATTTTGAGGGTGTAATAGGTAAGTGCCAATCCCTTGAAATTTACAAATATTAAGTGAAAGGAAAGCGCCAGCTAACGTTATAGGAATAGTCTGGGAGCCCGGCTGAAAAAAGGCAACTGATCGATAGAAAAGTACCAATTATTGAATTTTATAGTACTCACTAAGGTTATATATAAAACGCACGTCTGCCATTCTAAAGCCGCCGGATTAAAAGATGACGGTCAGTGAAACAGACCTCAAAACTATGAAAATCCGGCTCACAGGTAGATGAATACCATTTCGGTCAATGATACTTTGATCCATGAGAAACTCAACCCTGTTCGTCTGCCACTTCACAGGTCTTACGTGCAGATGTAGTAAAAAAAAAAAAAAAAACAAGAATTTGAGGGTCCAGAAAGACTGATTTGTAGATGGGTGAAATTTTGGCCAATCATACTTGGGTTGATAAGTAACATAAAAATGAACGTCTGCCGTTGAAAAGTTGCTGGGTTGCTTGGGCAGACGGATTTTGCCAAAATCACAAATTTTTGGGGTACATATCGACTTACGTAGGGCTTCATCTGCCTAGAACCTCACGCCCTACGTAAAATGTAATATTCGTAATTGTAGGTTATGAGAATTGATTGTGAGTTTAAAACGCTGCAAATTATTAGACAGAGGTTTATTCTTTCTGTATTAGATAACCCTTCTACGTAAATCCCTTGTCTATGTCTATTGGACGTAATCTGTGGTACACTCCATACCTCATAATTGCATAGCAGATACTATTAAAAATCCACGATTTATATTTCAGCAATGTTGATATGAAAGAAATGAGTCAGAATGCTCCTTCAGCTAACGTACAACCACGTTATTTTCACAACCTACAACTGTTCTTAGCACTACAAAAAGGAAAAGTCCCTCTAATTCCCAAAATTCCGTATCTTCAAAACTATACGATAAAGTGCGTGCCTACTTCAGGGTGTGTCTAAGGACATGTTGAGGAATCGGAAGGGACCAAACAAATTGGAAAAATCTCAAAATTGAACTCCGATTTTTCCAATTTGCTATGGAGAAGTAGTGGCAAAGCAGCATATTGAGTTTTTGAGCTACTGCTACAATTTTTCCCCTCAGCTCTTCTTCTGTGTTCACTTGCGTTTTGTAGACTTCTTGTTTCAAAAATCCCCAAACGAAGAAGTCCATGGGGTTGTGATCAGGGGACCTCGGCCATAGTACGCAAAAAAGCGTTGTAACGGAAACGCACTTGCAGCGTACACAAGCCGTAAACATAATGCATTTCTACGTACTCCCGAACACCAAACTCAGCCATGATCAAACGTCAACTGTCCCCAAAACGGCGAAATGTATTCATTGCTGTTTAAACAAGTGTAGCCAGATCAGTGTTTATTCGTAAAGGTCAACTTCCAGGAGCTGGAGGAAATGAGAAGCCGCCGAGGTCCCCTGATCTCAACCCATGGACTTCTTCGTTTGGGGATTTTTGAAACAAGAAGTCTACAAAACGCAGGTGAACACAGAAGAAGAGTTGAGGGGAAAATTGTAGCAGTAGCTCAAAAACTTCCGGAGAAGTTAACACTCTCATTTACTGTGAGAGCTATTCGAAAACGAGCTAGGTTATGCATTTGTAACAGGGGACGTCAGTTCGAACAAATGTTAACCTAAATTCTTTTTTTTTTTTTGTAATTTGCAGGTTTTTTAACATAAAATAAGAATAAAGAAACAGAAAGAAATGAGAACGTGAGTTAACTCCTTGCACCCCCTTCCCTACCAAGATTGACGCCTCCACCTTGGTTTTTTGTATTTGAAACTTAATTTCTCAAAGAAAAAATGTTGTAATCCTGAAATTGAGTATACCGTTGGAAAGCTCATGAAATGAGGAAGTTTTAATGAGATTTGACAACTTCTTGGAGTATTTTTAGAACGTGGGTTCGTATTTTATCGAAAAATTTGAAATTTTTCAAATTTTCCCTTTCACTACGATTACGAACAGAGTTATCGAAATTTTATAAGGTTGAAATTATGTTTATCTTATAGGAAATTTAATGCTGAATCCGAAAATGTATAATAAAATTAAAATGGACGTTCCAGTGTTCCAGAAAACTCGATTTCATGACGTGAGGTCGGAGTTGACCGTGAAAGCACTAAAAAAATCATAACTATCCAATGGACTGAGATAGGACCCCCATTCTGGCGGCATTCTACTCCATTTTCGATGCAGTTTTACCCAAAAAAATGTTTCACACTGATCCCCATCCACCCTGTATAGCCATAGAAAAATATATCGATGGTACCTTGATGTTGTGTGCAGCGGGAAATTCCATCTCTTGGAGAAGTAGAGAAGCTGCCTGAAGATCCAAGTGCCCAGTCCAGAAAGGCCCGAAAAATGGAGAGCGGAGGGGTGCAAATGGGAGTCACCGCTTCAATTCCTCGAATTAGACGCGATTTACGCGGTAATTTCTTGCGCCGAGATTCCTGATTTCGCGTACACTGCCTCGCGCGAGACGTTAGGAAGAATTAGGGTTAATTCACGGCTGGAATACTGCAGCATGCATGAATTGAAATCGGGAGAGAGGAAAGACTTGCTAGCTAGCTGAAATCGCATATATGTAGTTGATATGTAACCTGGGGTACAATTTCTTCCTTTTGAATTCCCACCAAAACTCAGCTGTTCTGGTAAAGGTCTGAGGCGTAAGTTTGAATCAAGGGGGAATTGAGCATCAGGGGGAAGGAATGATCGGCGACGTCATGGATGATGGATGCTATATGGGGCGTCATCTTGAAAATTCCAGCTGATAGTAGAAGTTGCATAATACTAACAACCTAATAAAAATTAGTTGTATAAATTACAATAACTTTGCATTCGTCGGGCATGAGATGGCTTTAGATTTAAATAATGATATGCAGTTTTGGTAAGCGTGAAAAGAAGCAGTAATGCGCATGTCTGCAAGTCCACATCGGCCGATGCAACCTGACAGGACAACCGTCATTGCAACCTACTGTAAACAAATCGCCGGAAAATGAACGAAAAGTTTCCGAATTTGCAGTGCAGAACAATAATAAATATATAATATTAACTGAATATAATGTCTAGTGATGCATTAATATAAATAAATAGTTTTGTGCGTTTGGGCGAAAAGTGCATGCCAATGAAAGAATATATGTGTAGACTCGGAGTTGTAAATCAGTAGGTGCAGGTATGAAATACATTTCTTTCCATCTGCTTCTGTTTTGTCCTCGAAAATGTTTGTTGAACTCGGCTTGATTCCATGCGTATGAGTAAGAAGTGGATTTTTCTAATTGTTTTTTCGGAATGTCTGAATGTCAGCGGCCGGCTCTCACATGGACTAGAACTTTGATCGTAAAAATCGCCTAGTGAATTGGGATTTGAGATTCAGCTGATATAATTACAATGGAATTTTGTCATCAAGTGTCCCTTTCGAAATCGAGTTGTTCGTAACACCTACTCCAGTTTTCCGCTTATGTATTTGTTTTATTTTATCTCGTTAAATTACAGTTCTTTTATTTGTGAGTTTCAACGTCCTTGTCGATATTCCAGTATTAATTGACCCTCGTGGCAACCTTCTTTAATTTACAGGTCAGCCAGACATTTGTCCACTTAAAATGTTTACACATTGAGGCCTATTACTTGGGTGATCACTGGATAATTTTAAGACATCTGCACTAAAATTAATTGTTCTTGGTATATTTATCGATAATATATCATTTACCATTATTTATTTACCATATTGTTGAACGACACGTTTTTGCAAGTAAATAAGGCTTATATTTTTGATAATAAACTGCCACAAAAATTCGTCCGGCTCTTTCAACTACCAAAACAATAATAATAATATTTTCTTACTCCCGTCCAATCATACGTTTTGCTAGCGACCCCCAAACAGCACATGATGCCACTGGAGAGTCCCTGCAATATGTATTATTCACCACCTCATGGGCACGAGAAAAATCAATCAATACTAGCGCAGTAACATTGCTCTAAAGCATTCGATGTTAAAACCTCTCCATAACTTTTATGAAATACGTTTCAAAATACAGAACATGACGAAAGGTCGGAAACCTGAGAAAACGCTGCAAATTCTTTCACTGGGGTTTATTATTCAATTGGCTTGCGTTCATGATTTGAATTTCTACTAAGCTTTGGAGTGTGCGTGTTTCACAGGATAGGGCGATTATTGAATTTCAGGAGATATGCATGGAGAGGTTACAAACAAACAATAATAAACGAAAAAACGCAAATGTTAGCACCATAAATCGCGCCATACATCGGGAATGGTTTGACCTACGGACGTGGGGAAGGGCTCATTCGATTCCTAATGGTATGTTCTTCAAATGGGAAAATATTTAGGCCGATTCGACTAGTTTTGAGGTTTTCAGGGATTTTACAAAACTTTTACAGCCCTTAAAGGGCACTTTAAATTGAGTGAGGGAGGTGGCTTAAGAATCGGGGCGTCGTCGGACCAAGATGGATTTTTCCTGAAAATTTCAGATTTTTCGCTCCAGCCGTTTCGGAGATATAGTGCGTACGGCGGACGGCGGACGGACGGAAAATTTTTTATTGGAGATTCGGATTCTACACCCTTTGAAACGTAAACCATGAAATTTTCAGGGGGGGGGGGGGGGGTTAGAATTTTTTTTCCAGAGCGATTACAATGGTTTATTATTGAATAATAAACCAAAATCCAAGGGCCTTGTGTTTGTTCAAGTCCCTGGACAGGGGTCAGCTTCAACTACTTCCCCCTTTAAATACTCGCCGTCCGGGCTAATGATTCATTCGGTCCTGACTAGAGATGGGACATCGAGATAAAAAATCGATATTTATATCGATGTCGATGTTTGAGAGCGGGATCGATACGTCCTCCAATATCGGGTGAACAAAATCGATATTAACGATGTTTACGATGTCGGTGCATTTATCAGTTAATAATATCCTTATTACACGCTACCACTGTTCGCTTCTTGCTAATATTCTGAGGATTGTGTGATACTTCATTTTAATTTGGAAATTATTTTGAAAGCTGAAGAAACTCTTTTTTCCCCAATTTTACCTGTCTACTTTGTTTTATCATCTTCAAACTTCTCTAGTTTGAACGGATTGAGATATTTCCAATCCGATTTCACCATCTTGTCAGCGTGAAAAAACCTTTATAAAAGATCTGAAGATCTTTATGAAAGACCTGATTGGGGGTTTTCGGGTGATTTTCCCCCATTTCAAATACCCCAAATCTCCCCTCACCGTGAGGCGATGAGAACATCTTCAAACTTAAGGATCAACACCAGGAATTAACATAACCAATCATTTCCTTGCAAATGACCAAAAAGCTCATAGCGGTTATCCATGTTTTTCAGGACTTCATCCAACAAATAAACTAAAGCTGATTCGATGTTAAAACCTTTCCGATTCGCAGACTGAAACTTGTCAATGGACTTAAGATCATGCAAGTGCATATAATTTTATCGAAATGTTTTCCTACTACAAAAAGGAAATCAATTGGTCCGATGCCAACAAGGCGTCCTTTTGCTTCCGAGTCTACTAAAGTAGCGGAAGCATTGTTTTCACTTTCGGAATGTGAAAATTTTTTTGTCTCCAAAATCAAAAATTCCACTCGCATTTTGCGTTTTAGACCTTTCTGAACAATTTTGTTTCCGTGTCTGTCTGTGTGTCTGTCTGTCTGTCAGCAAATCCTTGTTACGGGCAAAACTACACGAAGTTATTGTCCGATTTTGATGAAATTTTCAGGGATTGTGCGGGTTGGGGTGTAGATGGTCCCCTATAGGTTTCATGACCCCCGGATCAATAGTAGCCTCTGCGCATGCGCGAACGTGAAAACCTTGTTACGCGCATAACTCCGGGAGTTCTTGGCCAATTTCAATGAAATTTTCAGGGATTGTGCGGGTTAGGGGTCCCCTATAGGTTTCATGACCCCCGGATCAATGGTAGCCTCTGCGCATGCGCAAACGTGAAATCTTTGTTACGCGCATAGCTCCGGGAGTTTTTGATCAATTTCAATGAAATTTTCAGGGATTGTGCGGGTTAGGGTATATGGTCCCCTATGAGTTTCATGACCTCTGGATCAATAGTAGCCTCTGCGCATGCGCGAACGTGAAATCCTTGCCACAAGCATAACTCCGGGAGTTTTTGACCGATTTCGATGAAATTGTCAGGGATTGTTCGGAATTATTAGGTATATTTTATAGTTTGTTCAATAGTTGAACATGCCTACCTTTATTTTCTCAAGTTACGCTCCTGCATAACAATAAATTTACCCTAATTCAACATTTACTTCGCCTAATTGAACGAAGTTCTTTAGTCAATAATTTTTCAATGATCTATACAGTCATGTTATGGATACGAGGAAGCTATGTGCCACACCCACTTGGCAGAGGTTTTTCTTCTTAGTCAGGAGAATGAAAATGAGAAATCTATATTTTAATATATTTGCGGACGAGGGAATAGGTAGGCGTTTTGTTTTAGCTCGTCCATTCGTGCGTTCAACGTCCTTGTCGATATGCAATGTATTCAGCCATTGTAGATATTTGGATACCAGCTTGTGTGACGAGGTGAGGGACTAGTAATATAGTAATAGTAATATATTATATAGCTTTTCCAAGTCGAATTGAGAATTTTCCAAACCAAATTGAGAGTTTTCCAAACCAATTTGAGAATTTTCCAAGTCGAATTGAGAATTTTCCAAATCAAATTGAGATTTTTCCAAACCAATTTGAGAATTTTCCGAACCAATTTGAGAATTTTCCAAATCAATTTGAGAATTTTCCAATCTAAGAAACTTTCACTACTAAAAAGGAAGAGGGAGTTTTCCAAACCGAATTGACAATTTTTTAAGGCAATTCAAGACTTCTATTGAAAACAAAATTAGTGAAGCAGAATGAAAGAATAGCACTTCATGAACTAATTAACATTGAAATCAAAAAGACAAAATGAACGAAGAATACTTCATAAAAATTACGGTCTTGTTAAGAACAGAAAAAATCGAGGCTACTCTGCGTTTGGCTGGTCTATTGAAGTCAACAAAAACAAAAATTCGTTCATTTTGACATTCTGATTTCAATGTTAATTTGTTCATAAAGTGCTATTCTTTTATTTTGCTTCACTAATTTGGTTTTCAATAAAAGTGTTGGATTGCCTTAAAAAATCTACTAAGCTTTGGAGTGTGCGTGTTCCACAGGTGATAGAGCAATTATTGAATTTCAGGAGGCACACAAATATGATCAACTGATCAATCCAAAAAGGTATTTTGGTTGAGAACCAATTTAAGTGCTCTATGCATTTCTCATGCACTTTGCACATGACCTGTGAAATATGCTCACTCCAAAGCTTAGTAGAAATTCAAATCAAGCCAAGTGAATGAAATTGAATAATCAACCCCAGTGAAAGAATTTGCAGCGTTTCATGCATATCAGAATGCTTCGACCCGTGTATCGGCTACAAAGCCTTTAGGAGTTCACTCCAGTATTCACATTACTACATCACTACGTTACTGATATCAAAACAAAAACAATAATAAACCAAAAGAACGCAAATGTTGGCACCATAAATCGAGCCATAGGTCGAGAATGGTTTGACCTACGGACCTGGGGAAGGGCTCATTCGATCCCTCGTGGAGTGTTCTTCAAAAAGAGTCCAAATTTAAGCCGCCTTTTTTTGAGGTTTTAAGGTATTTTACAAAACTTTGACAACCCTTAAAGGGCACTTTAAACTAGGTGAGAGTGCTGGCTAAAGAATTGGGGCTTTGTCGGACCAATATTGATTTTTCCTGGAAATTTCAGATTTTTTGCTCCAGCCGTTTGGGAGAAATTGTGCGTACGGCGTACGGCGGACGGACGGAAAGATTTTTATTGCAGATTTGGATTCTGCACCCTTAGAAACGTAAACCATGACATTTTCAGGGGGGGTTAGAATTTTTTTTCTAAGAGCGATTACAATGGTTTATTATTGAATAATAAACAAAAAATACGTCCCCCCGCCGTGAGGACCTCTTTCCGGATTTTCAGCGAAATTTCCTGAAAGGGAATGACGATGCTCGGATTACTGAAGCGGTGTATCAGAAATTTTGATTACCCATCGGCGTTGAGGTTGTTGTTCACCTCTTTTCTACGACCCTGCCTAGAATTCGCAACACCTGTTTGGTCATCAAATTGCGTTCATTTATCATATCAGACCTACATCAAATTAAAGGAAATGGGCTCACTCCCATATTCGAGTTGAGGGCGCTTGGAACGGCCAGATGGGAAACTGCCAGTTATCAAGAAGGCGATAACAGAACTCGAAAAACGCAAATCTTGGCCGCATTAATCATGCCATAAATCAGGAATGGTTTGACCTACAGACCTGGGAAGGTCCACATTTAGGCCGCCTTGATGTTTTTTGAGGTTTTTAGGGATTTTACAAAACTTTGACAACCCTTAAATGGCACTTCAATTTGAGTTAGAAAGCTGGCTAAAGAATTGGGGCGTTGTCGGACCAACATGGATTTTTCCTGAAAATTTCAGATGTTTTGGTCCAGCCGTTTGGGAGAAATCTTGCGTACGGCGGACGGCGTACGGCGGACGGCGTACGGCGGACGGCGTACGGCGGACGGACGGAAAATTTTTTATTGCAGATTTGGATTCCAGACCCTTTGAAACGTAAACCATGAAATTTTCAGGGGGGTTAGAAATTTTTTTTTCGAGAGCGATTACTATGGTTTATTATTGAATAATAAACCAATTGTCAATTCGGTTGGAAAACTCCCTCTTTCTTTTTAGTAGTGAAAGTTTCCTAGATTGGAAAATTCTCAACTTGATTTGGAAAATTCTCAAATTGATTTGGAAAATTCTCAAATTGGGAAAATTCTCAAGTCGACTTGGAAAATTCTCAAATTGGTTTGGAAAAATCTCAATTTGGTTTGGAAAATTCTCAATTCGACTTGGAAAATTCTCAATTCGACTTGGAAAAGCTATATATAGTAATATATATAATAGTTAGAATTATGACGAAGTCATCTCATCATCTTTGGTATTCTTATAAATCAATTACGAGGTATGGATGCACTCAGATCAGCTGAAGCACCCTCGCTGCTAATTTGTTTTTTCCCTTATGAAAATAATTGTATTCTTTAATGTGATTGTGGCAAGGTTTGGATCCGCCAAGTTAAGATTGTAATATGGGGGAGCACTTTCAAGTTCCTAATTGGTACAATTTTTAAGATTCAAAAAATGACATTAAGTGCATTGTTCAATAAGCCCAGGCGCCATCGCAGCGATACATCATTTCATGATTGGAATTTGTTAAGTGTCCACCAATTGTAAACATTAAATATGCTAAAACTGATCCGTAAACACAAAAATATATATTTCGCTGAAGTGAGACATTTTCAAAATCAT
>JAVIWC010000956.1:0-22353 GCA_031894815.1 Creontiades dilutus | reverse complement strand
AAAAAGGACTTAAGATTCGTGTTCAGCACCCCGAAAAACCCCTTAGAGAGTAGGTTTGAAAGCGATTAAACAGAGTTTATTTTTGAGCAATTTTGATGAAAAAACGCGAAAATAACCATGAAGGAAGCGTTTTATCGAAAAAAGGACTTCAGATTCGTGTTCAGCACCCCGAAAAACCCCTTAAGTAGGTTTGAAAGCGATTAAACAGAGTTAATTTTTGAGCAATTTTGATGAAAAAACGCGAAAATAACCATGAAGGAAGCGTTTTATCGAAAAACGGACTTCAGATTAGTGTTCAGCACCCCGAAAAACCCCTTAGAGAGTAGGTTTGAAAGCGATTAAACAGAGTTAATTTTTGAGCAATTTTGATGAAAAAACGCGAAAATAACCATGAAAAGGAAGCCGTTTATCGAAAAACGGACTTCAGATTCGTGTTCAACTTTGAAAAACCCCTTAGAGTAGGTTTGAAAGCGATTAAACAGAGTTAATTTTTGAGCAATTTTGATGAAAAAACGCGAAAATAACCATGAAGGAAGCGTTTTATCGAAAAAAGGACTTCAGATTCGTGTTCAGCACCCCGAAAAACCCCTTGGAGAGTAGGTTTGAAAGCGATTAAACAGAGTTTATTTTTGAGCAATTTTGATGAAAAAACGCGAAAATAACCATGAAGGAAGCGTTTTATCAAAAAAGGACTTCAGATTCGTGTTCAGCACCCCGAAAAACCCCTTAGAGAGTAGGTTTGAAGCGATTAAACAGAGTTAATTTTTGTGCAATTTTTATTAAAAAACGCTAAAATAACCATGAAGGAAGCGTTTTATCGAAAAAAGGACTTCAGATTCGTGTTCAGCATGCCCGAAAAACCACTTAAGAGAGTAGGTTTGAAAGCGATTAAACAGAGTTAATTTTTTGAGCAATTTTGATGAAAAAACGCGAAAATAACCATGAAGGAAGCGTTTTATCGAAAAAGGACTTCAGATTCGTGTTCAGCACCCCGAAAAAAACCCTTAAGAGAGTGGTTTAGAAAAGCGATTAAACAGAGTTAATTTGTGAGCAATTTTGATGAAAAAACGCGAAAATAACCATGAAGGAAGCGTTTTATCGAAAAACGGACTTCAGATTCGTGTTCAGCACCCCGAAAAACCCCTTAGAGAGTAGGTTTGAAAGCGATTAAACAGAGTTAATTTGTGAGCAATTTTGATGAAAAAACGCGAAAATAACCATGAAGGAAGCGTTTTATCGAAAAAAAGGACTTCAGATTCGTGTTCAGCACCCCGAAAAACCCTTAGAGTAGGTTTGAAAGCGATTAAGCAGGATTAATTTTTGAACAATTTTGATGAAAAAACGCGAAAATAACCATGAAGGAAGCGTTTTATCGAAAAAAGGACTTCAAATTCGTGTTCAGCACCCCGAAAAACCCCTAAGAGAGTAGGTTTGAAAGCGATTAAACAGAGTTAATTTTTGAGCAATTTTGATGAAAAAACGCGAAAATAACCATGAAGAAAGCGTTTTATCGAAAAACGGACTTCAGATTCGTGTTCAGCACCCCGAAAAACCCCTTACATACGAGCTTTGAAAGCGATTAAACAGAGTTAATTTTGAGCAATTTTGATGAAAAAACGCGACAAAAAAGATGAAGGAAGCGTTTGATCGAAAAAAGGACTTCAGATTCGTGTTCAGCACCCCGAAAAACCCCTTAGAGAGTAGGTTTGAAAGCGATTATGCAGAGTTAATTTTTGAGCAATTTTGATGAAAAAACGCGAAAATAACCATGAAGGAAGCGTTTTATCGAAAAAAGGACTTCAGATTCGTGTTCAGCACCCCGAAAAACCCCTTAGAGTAGGTTTGAAAGCGATTAAACAGAGTTAATTTTTGAGCAATTTTGATGAAAAAACGCGAAAATAACCATGAAGGAAGCGTTTTATCGAAAAAAGGACTTCAGATTCGTGTTCAGCACCCCGAAAAACCCCTTAGAGAGTCGGTTTGAAAGCGATTAAACAGAGTTTAATCATGAAGGAAGCGTTTTATCGAAAAAGGGACTTCAGATTCGTGTTCAGCACCCCGAAAAACCCCTTGGAGAGTAGGTTTGAAAGCGATTAAACAGAGTTAATTTTTGAGCAATTTTGATGAAAAAACGCGAAAATAACCATGAAGGAAGCGTTTTATCGAAAAAGGACTTCAGATTCGTGTTCAGCACCCCGAAAAACCCCTTAGAGAGTAGGTTTCAAAGCGATTAAACAGAGTTAATTTGTGAGCAATTTTGATGAAAAAACGCGAAAATAACCATGAAGGAAGCGTTTTATCGAAAAAAAGGACTTCAGATTCGTGTTCAGCACCCCGAAAAACCCCTTAGCAGATTTTTTGAAAGCGATTAAACTGAGTTAATTTTTGAGCAATTTTGATGAAAAAACGCGAAAATAACCATGAAGGAAGCGTTTTATCGAAAACGGACTTCAGATTCGTGTTCAGCACCCCGAAAAACCCCTTAGAGAGTAGGTTTGAAAGCGATTAAACAGAGTTAATTTTTGAGCAATTTTGATGAAAAAACGCGAAAATAACCATGAAGAAAGCGTTTTATCGAAAAAAGGACTTCAGATTCGTGTTCAGCACCCCGAAAACCCCTTAGAGTAGGTTTGAAAGCGATTAAACAGAGTTAATTTTTGAGCAATTTTGATGAAAAAACGCGAAAATAACCATGAAGAAAAGCGTTTTATCGAAAAAAGGACTTCAGATTCGTGTTCAGCACCCCGAAAAACCCCTTAGAGAGTAGGTTTGAAAGCGATTAAACAGAGTTAATTTTTGAGCAATTTTTGATGAAAAACGCGAAAATAACCATGAAGGAAGCGTTTTATCGAAAAAAGGACTTCAGATTCGTGTTCAGCACCCCGAAAAACCCCTTAGAGAGTAGGTTTGAAAGCGATTAAACAGAGTTAATTTTTGAGCAATTTTGATGAAAAAACGCGAAAATAACCATAAAGGAAGCGTTTTATCGAAAAACGGACTTCAGATTCGTGTTCAGCACCCCGAAAAACCCCTTAGAAAGTAGGTTTGAAAGCGATTAAACAGAGTTAATTTTTGAGCAATTTTGATGAAAAAAACGCGAAAATAACCATGAAGCGTTTTATCGAAAAACGGACTTCAGATTCGTGTTCAGCACCCCGAAAAACCCCTTAGAGTAGGTTTGAAAGCGATTAAACAGAGTTGATTTTTGAGCAATTTTGATGAAAAAACGCGAAAATAACCATGAAGGAAGCGTTTTATCGAAAAACGGACTTCAGATTCGTGTTCAGCACCCCGAAAAACCCCTTAGAGTAGGTTTGAAAGCGATTAAACAGAGTTAATTTTTGGGCAATTTTGATGAAAAAACGCGAAAATAACCATGAAGGAAGCGTTTTATCGAAAAACGGACTTCAGATTCGTGTTCAGCACCCCGAAAAACCCCTTAGAGAGTAGGTTTGAAAGCGATTAAACAGAGTTAATTTTTGAGCAATTTTGATGAAAAAACGCGAAAATAACCATGAAGGAAGCGTTTTATCGAAAAACGGACTTCAGATTCGTGTTCAGCACCCCGAAAAACCCCTTAGACAGTAGGTTTGAAAGCGATTAAACAGAGTTAAATTTTGAGCAATTTTGATGAAAAAACGCGAAAATAACCATGAAGAGCGTTTTATCGAAAAACGGACTTCAGATTCGTGAAACGCGAAAATAACCATGAAGGAAGTGTTTTATCGAAAAACGGACTTCAGATTCGTGTTCAGCACCCCGAAAAACCCTTAGAGAGTAGGTTTGAAAGCGATTAAACAGAGTTTATTTTTGAGCAATTTTGATGAAAAAACGCGAAAATAACCATGAAGGAAGCGTTTTATCGAAAAACGGACTTCAGATTCGTGTTCAGCACCCCGAAAAACCCCTTAGAGAGTAGGTTTGAAAGCGATTAAACAGAGTTAATTTTTGAGCAATTTTGATGAAAAAACGCGAAAATAACCATGAAGGAAGCGTTTTATCGAAAAACGGACTTCAGATTCGTGTTCAGCACCCCGAAAACCCTTAGAGAGTAGGTTTGAAAGCGATTAAACAGAGTTTATTTTTGAGCAATTTTGATGAAAAAACGCGAAAATAACCATGAAGGAAGCGTTTTATCGAAAAACGGACTTCAGATTCGTGTTCAGCACCCTGAAAAACTCCCTTAGAGAATTTTTGAGCAATTTTGATGAAAAAACGCGAAAATAACCATGAAGGAAGCGTTTTATCGAAAAAAGGACTTCAGATTCGTGTTCAGCACCCCGAAAACCCCTTAGAGAGTAGGTTTGAAAGCGATTAAACAGAGTTAATTTTTGAGCAATTTTGATGAAAAAACGCGAAAATAACCATGAAGGAAGCGTTTTATCGAAAAAAGGACTTCAGATTCGTGTTCAGCACCCCGAAAAACCCCTTAGAGAGTAGGTTTGAAAGCGATTAAACAGAGTTAATTTTTGAGCAATTTTGATGAAAAAACGCGAAAATAACCATGAAGGAAGCGTTTTATCGAAAAAAGGACTTCAGATTCGTGTTCAGCACCCCGAAAAACCCCTTAGAGAGTAGGTTTGAAAGCGATTAAACAGAGTTAATTTTTGAGCAATTTTGATGAAAAAACGCGAAAATAACCATGAAGGAAGCGTTTTATCGAAAAAAGGACTTCAGATTCGTGTTCAGCACCCCGAAAAACCCCTTAGAGAGTAGGTTTGAAAGCGATTAAACAGAGTTAATTTTTGAGCAATTTTGATGAAAAAACGCGAAAATAACCATGAAGGAAGCGTTTTATCGAAAAAAGGACTTCAGATTCGTGTTCAGCACCCCGAAAAACCCCTTAGAGAGTAGGTTTGAAAGCGATTAAACAGAGTTAATTTTTGAGCAATTTTGATGAAAAAACGCGAAAATAACCATGAAGGAAGCGTTTTATCGAAAAAAGGACTTCAGATTCGTGTTCAGCACCCCGAAAAACCCCTTAGAGAGTAGGTTTGAAAGCGATTAAACAGAGTTAATTTTTGAGCAATTTTGATGAAAAAACGCGAAAATAACCATGAAGGAAGCGTTTTATCGAAAAAAGGACTTCAGATTCGTGTTCAGCACCCCGAAAACCCCTTAGAGAGTAGGTTTGAAAGCGATTAAACAGAGTTAATTTTTGAGCAATTTTGATGAAAAAACGCGAAAATAACCATGAAGGAAGCGTTTTATCGAAAAAAGGACTTCAGATTCGTGTTCAGCACCCCGAAAAACCCCTTAGAGAGTAGGTTTGAAAGCGATTAAACAGAGTTAATTTTTGAGCAATTTTGATGAAAAAACGCGAAAATAACCATGAAGGAAGCGTTTTATCGAAAAAAGGACTTCAGATTCGTGTTCAGCACCCCGAAAACCCCTTAGAGAGTAGGTTTGAAAGCGATTAAACAGAGTTAATTTTTGAGCAATTTTGATGAAAAAACGCGAAAATAACCATGAAGGAAGCGTTTTATCGAAAAAAGGACTTCAGATTCGTGTTCAGCACCCCGAAAAACCCCTTAGAGAGTAGGTTTGAAAGCGATTAAACAGAGTTAATTTTTGAGCAATTTTGATGAAAAAACGCGAAAATAACCATGAAGGAAGCGTTTTATCGAAAAAAGGACTTCAGATTCGTGTTCAGCACCCCGAAAAACCCTTAGAGAGTAGGTTTGAAAGCGATTAAACAGAGTTAATTTTTGAGCAATTTTGATGAAAAAACGCGAAAATAACCATGAAGGAAGCGTTTTATCGAAAAAAGGACTTCAGATTCGTGTTCAGCACCCCGAAAAACCCCTTAGAGAGTAGGTTTGAAAGCGATTAAACAGAGTTAATTTTTGAGCAATTTTGATGAAAAAACGCGAAAATAACCATGAAGGAAGCGTTTTATCGAAAAAAGGACTTCAGATTCGTGTTCAGCACCCCGAAAAACCCCTTAGAGAGTAGGTTTGAAAGCGATTAAACAGAGTTAATTTTTGAGCAATTTTGATGAAAAAACGCGAAAATAACCATGAAGGAAGCGTTTTATCGAAAAAAGGACTTCAGATTCGTGTTCAGCACCCCGAAAAACCCCTTAGAGAGTAGGTTTGAAAGCGATTAAACAGAGTTTATTTTTGAGCAATTTTGATGAAAAAACGCGAAAATAACCATGAAGGAAGCGTTTTATCGAAAAAAGGACTTCAGATTCGTGTTCAGCACCCCGAAAACCCCTTAGAGAGTAGGTTTGAAAGCGATTAAACAGAGTTTATTTTTGAGCAATTTTGATGAAAAAACGCGAAAATAACCATGAAGGAAGCGTTTTATCGAAAAAAGGACTTCAGATTCGTGTTCAGCACCCCGAAAAACCCCTTAGAGAGTAGGTTTGAAAGCGATTAAACAGAGTTTATTTTTGAGCAATTTTGATGAAAAAACGCGAAAATAACCATGAAGGAAGCGTTTTATCGAAAAAAGGACTTCAGATTCGTGTTCAGCACCCCGAAAAACCCCTTAGAGAGTAGGTTTGAAAGCGATTAAACAGAGTTTATTTTTGAGCAATTTTGATGAAAAAACGCGAAAATAACCATGAAGGAAGCGTTTTATCGAAAAAAGGACTTCAGATTCGTGTTCAGCACCCCGAAAAACCCCTTAGAGAGTAGGTTTGAAAGCGATTAAACAGAGTTTATTTTTGAGCAATTTTGATGAAAAAACGCGAAAATAACCATGAAGGAAGCGTTTTATCGAAAAAAGGACTTCAGATTCGTGTTCAGCACCCCGAAAAACCCCTTAGAGAGTAGGTTTGAAAGCGATTAAACAGAGTTTATTTTTGAGCAATTTTGATGAAAAAACGCGAAAATAACCATGAAGGAAGCGTTTTATCGAAAAAAGGACTTCAGATTCGTGTTCAGCACCCCGAAAAACCCCTTAGAGAGTAGGTTTGAAAGCGATTAAACAGAGTTAATTTTTGAGCAATTTTGATGAAAAAACGCGAAAATAACCATGAAGGAAGCGTTTTATCGAAAAAAGGACTTCAGATTCGTGTTCAGCACCCCGAAAAACCCCTTAGAGAGTAGGTTTGAAAGCGATTAAACAGAGTTTATTTTTGAGCAATTTTGATGAAAAAACGCGAAAATAACCATGAAGGAAGCGTTTTATCGAAAAAAGGACTTCAGATTCGTGTTCAGCACCCCGAAAAACCCCTTAGAGAGTAGGTTTGAAAGCGATTAAACAGAGTTTATTTTTGAATTTTGATGAAAAAACGCGAAAATAACCATGAAGGAAGCGTTTTATCGAAAAAAGGACTTCAGATTCGTGTTCAGCACCCCGAAAAACCCTTAGAGAGTAGGTTTGAAAGCGATTAAACAGAGTTTATTTTTGAGCAATTTTGATGAAAAAACGCGAAAATAACCATGAAGGAAGCGTTTTATCGAAAAAAGGACTTCAGATTCGTGTTCAGCACCCCGAAAAACCCCTTAGAGAGTAGGTTTGAAAGCGATTAAACAGAGTTTATTTTTGAGCAATTTTGATGAAAAAACGCGAAAATAACCATGAAGGAAGCGTTTTATCGAAAAAAGGACTTCAGATTCGTGTTCAGCACCCCGAAAAACCCCTTAGAGAGTAGGTTTGAAAGCGATTAAACAGAGTTTATTTTTGAGCAATTTTGATGAAAAAACGCGAAAATAACCATGAAGGAAGCGTTTTATCGAAAAAAGGACTTCAGATTCGTGTTCAGCACCCCGAAAAACCCCTGAGAGTAGGTTTGAAAGCGATTAAACAGAGTTAATTTTTGAGCAATTTTGATGAAAAAACGCGAAAATAACCATGAAGGAAGCGTTTTATCGAAAAAAGGACTTCAGATTCGTGTTCAGCACCCCGAAAAACCCCTTAGAGAGTAGGTTTGAAAGCGATTAAACAGAGTTTATTTTTGAGCAATTTTGATGAAAAAACGCGAAAATAACCATGAAGGAAGCGTTTTATCGAAAAAAAGGACTTCAGATTCGTGTTCAGCACCCCGAAAAACCCTTAGAGAGTAGGTTTGAAAGCGATTAAACAGAGTTTATTTTTGAGCAATTTTGATGAAAAAACGCGAAAATAACCATGAAGGAAGCGTTTTATCGAAAAAAGGACTTCAGATTCGTGTTCAGCACCCCGAAAAACCCCTTAGAGAGTAGGTTTGAAAGCGATTAAACAGAGTTTATTTTTGAGCAATTTTGATGAAAAAACGCGAAAATAACCATGAAGGAAGCGTTTTATCGAAAAAAGGACTTCAGATTCGTGTTCAGCACCCCGAAAAACCCTTAGAGAGTAGGTTTGAAAGCGATTAAACAGAGTTTATTTTTGAGCAATTTTGATGAAAAAACGCGAAAATAACCATGAAGGAAGCGTTTTATCGAAAAAAGGACTTCAGATTCGTGTTCAGCACCCCGAAAAACCCTTAGAGAGTAGGTTTGAAAGCGATTAAACAGAGTTTATTTTTGAGCAATTTTGATGAAAAAACGCGAAAATAACCATGAAGGAAGCGTTTTATCGAAAAAAGGACTTCAGATTCGTGTTCAGCACCCCGAAAAACCCCTTAGAGAGTAGGTTTGAAAGCGATTAAACAGAGTTTATTTTTGAGCAATTTTGATGAAAAAACGCGAAAATAACCATGAAGGAAGCGTTTTATCGAAAAAAGGACTTCAGATTCGTGTTCAGCACCCCGAAAAACCCCTTAGAGAGTAGGTTTGAAAGCGATTAAACAGAGTTTATTTTTGAGCAATTTTGATGAAAAAACGCGAAAATAACCATGAAGGAAGCGTTTTATCGAAAAAAGGACTTCAGATTCGTGTTCAGCACCCCGAAAAACCCCTTAGAGAGTAGGTTTGAAAGCGATTAAACAGAGTTTATTTTTGAGCAATTTTGATGAAAAAACGCGAAAATAACCATGAAGGAAGCGTTTTATCGAAAAAAGGACTTCAGATTCGTGTTCAGCACCCCGAAAAACCCCTTAGAGAGTAGGTTTGAAAGCGATTAAACAGAGTTTATTTTTGAGCAATTTTGATGAAAAAACGCGAAAATAACCATGAAGGAAGCGTTTTATCGAAAAAAGGACTTCAGATTCGTGTTCAGCACCCCGAAAAACCCCTTAGAGAGTAGGTTTGAAAGCGATTAAACAGAGTTTATTTTTGAGCAATTTTGATGAAAAAACGCGAAAATAACCATGAAGAAGCGTTTTATCGCAAAAAAGGACTTCAGATTCGTGTTCAGCACCCCGAAAAACCCCTTAGAGAGTAGGTTTGAAAGCGATTAAACAGAGTATTTATGAGCAATTTTGATGAAAAAACGCGAAAATAACCACGAAGGAAGCGTTTTATCGAAAAAAGGACTTCAGATTCGTGTTCAGCACCCCGAAAAACTCCTTAGAGAGTAGGTTTGAAAGCGATTAAACAGAGTTTATTTTTGAGCAATTTTGATGGAAAAACGCGAAAATAACCATGAAGGAAGCGTTTTATCGAAAAAAGGACTTCAGATTCGTGTTCAGCACCCCGAAAAACCCCTTAGAGAGTAGGTTTGAAAGCGATTAAACAGAGTTTATTTTTGAGCAATTTTGATGAAAAAACGCGAAAATAACCATGAAGGAAGCGTTTTATCGAAAAAAGGACTTCAGATTCGTGTTCAGCACCCCGAAAAACCCCTTAGAGAGTAGGTTTGAAAGCGATTAAACAGAGTTTATTTTTGAGCAATTTTGATGAAAAAACGCGAAAATAACCATGAAGGAAGCGTTTTATCGAAAAAAGGACTTCAGATTCGTGTTCAGCACCCCGAAAAACCCCTTAGAGAGTAGGTTTGAAAGCGATTAAACAGAGTTTATTTTTGAGCAATTTTGATGAAAAAACGCGAAAATAACCATGAAGGAAGCGTTTTATCGAAAAAATACTTCAGATTCGTGTTCAGCACCCCGAAAAACCCCTTAGAGAGTAGGTTTGAAAGCGATTAAACAGAGTTTATTTTTGAGCAATTTTGATGAAAAAACGCGAAAATAACCATGAAGGAAGCGTTTTATCGAAAAAAGGACTTCAGATTCGTGTTCAGCACCCCGAAAAACAATAACCATGAAGGAAGCGTTTTATCGAAAAAAGGACTTCAGATTCGTGTTCAGCACCCCGAAAAACCCCTTAGAGAGTAGGTTTGAAAGCGATTAAACAGAGTTTATTTTTGAGCAATTTTGATGAAAAAACGCGAAAATAACCATGAAGGAAGCGTTTTATCGAAAAAAGGACTTCAGATTCGTGTTCAGCACCCCGAAAAACCCCTTAGAGAGTAGGTTTGAAAGCGATTAAACAGAGTTTATTTTTGAGCAATTTTGATGAAAAAACGCGAAAATAACCATGAAGGAAGCGTTTTATCGAAAAAAGGACTTCAGATTCGTGTTCAGCACCCCGAAAAACCCCTTAGAGAGTAGGTTTGAAAGCGATTAAACAGAGTTTATTTTTGAGCAATTTTGATGAAAAAACGCGAAAATAACCATGAAGGAAGCGTTTTATCGAAAAAAGGACTTCAGATTCGTGTTCAGCACCCCGAAAACCCCTTAGAGAGTAGGTTTGAAAGCGATTAAACAGAGTTTATTTTTGAGCAATTTTGATGAAAAAACGCGAAAATAACCATGAAGGAAGCGTTTTATCGAAAAAAGGACTTCAGATTCGTGTTCAGCACCCCGAAAACCCCTTAGAGAGTAGGTTTGAAAGCGATTAAACAGAGTTTATTTTTGAGCAATTTTGATGAAAAAACGCGAAAATAACCATGAAGGAAGCGTTTTATCGAAAAAAGGACTTCAGATTCGTGTTCAGCACCCCGAAAAACCCCTTAGAGAGTAGGTTTGAAAGCGATTAAACAGAGTTTATTTTTGAGCAATTTTGATGAAAAAACGCGAAAATAACCATGAAGGAAGCGTTTTATCGAAAAAAGGACTTCAGATTCGTGTTCAGCACCCCGAAAAACCCCTTAGAGAGTAGGTTTGAAAGCGATTAAACAGAGTTTATTTTTGAGCAATTTTGATGAAAAAACGCGAAAATAACCATGAAGGAAGCGTTTTATCGAAAAAAGGACTTCAGATTCGTGTTCAGCACCCCGAAAAACCCCTTAGAGAGTAGGTTTGAAAGCGATTAAACAGAGTTTATTTTTGAGCAATTTTGATGAAAAAACGCGAAAATAACCATGAAGGAAGCGTTTTATCGAAAAAAGGACTTCAGATTCGTGTTCAGCACCCCGAAAAACCCCTTAGAGAGTAGGTTTGAAAGCGATTAAACAGAGTTTATTTTTGAGCAATTTTGATGAAAAAACGCGAAAATAACCATGAAGGAAGCGTTTTATCGAAAAAAGGACTTCAGATTCGTGTTCAGCACCCCGAAAAACCCCTTAGAGAGTAGGTTTGAAAGCGATTAAACAGAGTTTATTTTTGAGCAATTTTGATGAAAAAACGCGAAAATAACCATGAAGGAAGCGTTTTATCGAAAAAAGGACTTCAGATTCGTGTTCAGCACCCCGAAAAACCCCTTAGAGAGTAGGTTTGAAAGCGATTAAACAGAGTTTATTTTTGAGCAATTTTGATGAAAAAACGCGAAAATAACCATGAAGGAAGCGTTTTATCGAAAAAAGGACTTCAGATTCGTGTTCAGCACCCCGAAAAACCCCTTAGAGAGTAGGTTTGAAAGCGATTAAACAGAGTTTATTTTTGAGCAATTTTGATGAAAAAACGCGAAAATAACCATGAAGGAAGCGTTTTATCGAAAAAAGGACTTCAGATTCGTGTTCAGCACCCCGAAAAACCCCTTAGAGAGTAGGTTTGAAAGCGATTAAACAGAGTTTATTTTTGAGCAATTTTGATGAAAAAACGCGAAAATAACCATGAAGGAAGCGTTTTATCGAAAAAAGGACTTCAGATTCGTGTTCAGCACCCCGAAAAACCCCTTAGAGAGTAGGTTTGAAAGCGATTAAACAGAGTTTATTTTTGAGCAATTTTGATGAAAAAACGCGAAAATAACCATGAAGGAAGCGTTTTATCGAAAAAAGGACTTCAGATTCGTGTTCAGCACCCCGAAAACCCCTTAGAGAGTAGGTTTGAAAGCGATTAAACAGAGTTTATTTTTGAGCAATTTTGATGAAAAAACGCGAAAATAACCATGAAGGAAGCGTTTTATCGAAAAAAGGACTTCAGATTCGTGTTCAGCACCCCGAAAAACCCCTTAGAGAGTAGGTTTGAAAGCGATTAAACAGAGTTTATTTTTGAGCAATTTTGATGAAAAAACGCGAAAATAACCATGAAGGAAGCGTTTTATCGAAAAAAGGACTTCAGATTCGTGTTCAGCACCCCGAAAAACCCCTTAGAGAGTAGGTTTGAAAGCGATTAAACAGAGTTTATTTTTGAGCAATTTTGATGAAAAAACGCGAAAATAACCATGAAGGAAGCGTTTTATCGAAAAAAGGACTTCAGATTCGTGTTCAGCACCCCGAAAAACCCCTTAGAGAGTAGGTTTGAAAGCGATTAAACAGAGTTTATTTTTGAGCAATTTTGATGAAAAAACGCGAAAATAACCATGAAGGAAGCGTTTTATCGAAAAAAGGACTTCAGATTCGTGTTCAGCACCCCGAAAAACCCCTTAGAGAGTAGGTTTGAAAGCGATTAAACAGAGTTTATTTTTGAGCAATTTTGATGAAAAAACGCGAAAATAACCATGAAGGAAGCGTTTTATCGAAAAAAGGACTTCAGATTCGTGTTCAGCACCCCGAAAAACCCCTTAGAGAGTAGGTTTGAAAGCGATTAAACAGAGTTTATTTTTGAGCAATTTTGATGAAAAAACGCGAAAATAACCATGAAGGAAGCGTTTTATCGAAAAAAGGACTTCAGATTCGTGTTCAGCACCCCGAAAAACCCCTTAGAGAGTAGGTTTGAAAGCGATTAAACAGAGTTTATTTTTGAGCAATTTTGATGAAAAAACGCGAAAATAACCATGAAGGAAGCGTTTTATCGAAAAAAGGACTTCAGATTCGTGTTCAGCACCCCGAAAAACCCCTTAGAGAGTAGGTTTGAAAGCGATTAAACAGAGTTTATTTTTGAGCAATTTTGATGAAAAAACGCGAAAATAACCATGAAGGAAGCGTTTTATCGAAAAAAGGACTTCAGATTCGTGTTCAGCACCCCGAAAAACCCCTTAGAGAGTAGGTTTGAAAGCGATTAAACAGAGTTTATTTTTGAGCAATTTTGATGAAAAAACGCGAAAATAACCATGAAGGAAGCGTTTTATCGAAAAAAGGACTTCAGATTCGTGTTCAGCACCCCGAAAAACCCCTTAGAGAGTAGGTTTGAAAGCGATTAAACAGAGTTTATTTTTGAGCAATTTTGATGAAAAAACGCGAAAATAACCATGAAGGAAGCGTTTTATCGAAAAAAGGACTTCAGATTCGTGTTCAGCACCCCGAAAAACCCCTTAGAGAGTAGGTTTGAAAGCGATTAAACAGAGTTTATTTTTGAGCAATTTTGATGAAAAAACGCGAAAATAACCATGAAGGAAGCGTTTTATCGAAAAAAGGACTTCAGATTCGTGTTCAGCACCCCGAAAAACCCCTTAGAGAGTAGGTTTGAAAGCGATTAAACAGAGTTTATTTTTGAGCAATTTTGATGAAAAAACGCGAAAATAACCATGAAGGAAGCGTTTTATCGAAAAAAGGACTTCAGATTCGTGTTCAGCACCCCGAAAAACCCCTTAGAGAGTAGGTTTGAAAGCGATTAAACAGAGTTTATTTTTGAGCAATTTTGATGAAAAAACGCGAAAATAACCATGAAGGAAGCGTTTTATCGAAAAAAGGACTTCAGATTCGTGTTCAGCACCCCGAAAAACCCCTTAGAGAGTAGGTTTGAAAGCGATTAAACAGAGTTTATTTTTGAGCAATTTTGATGAAAAAACGCGAAAATAACCATGAAGGAAGCGTTTTATCGAAAAAAGGACTTCAGATTCGTGTTCAGCACCCCGAAAAACCCCTTAGAGAGTAGGTTTGAAAGCGATTAAACAGAGTTTATTTTTGAGCAATTTTGATGAAAAAACGCGAAAATAACCATGAAGGAAGCGTTTTATCGAAAAAAGGACTTTCAGCACCCCGAAACCCCTTAGAGAGTAGGTTTGAAAGCGATTAAACAGAGTTTATTTTTGAGCAATTTTGATGAAAAAACGCGAAAATAACCATGAAGGAAGCGTTTTATCGAAAAAAGGACTTCAGATTCGTGTTCAGCACCCCGAAAAACCCCTTAGAGAGTAGGTTTGAAAGCGATTAAACAGAGTTTATTTTTGAGCAATTTTGATGAAAAAACGCGAAAATAACCATGAAGGAAGCGTTTTATCGAAAAAAGGACTTCAGATTCGTGTTCAGCACCCCGAAAAACCCCTTAGAGAGTAGGTTTGAAAGCGATTAAACAGAGTTTATTTTTGAGCAATTTTGATGAAAAAACGCGAAAATAACCATGAAGGAAGCGTTTTATCGAAAAAAGGACTTCAGATTCGTGTTCAGCACCCCGAAAAACCCCTTAGAGAGTAGGTTTGAAAGCGATTAAACAGAGTTTATTTTTGAGCAATTTTGATGAAAACGCGAAAATAACCATGAAGGAAGCGTTTTATCGAAAAAAGGACTTCAGATTCGTGTTCAGCACCCCGAAAAACCCCTTAGAGAGTAGGTTTGAAAGCGATTAAACAGAGTTTATTTTTGAGCAATTTTGATGAAAAAACGCGAAAATAACCATGAAGGAAGCGTTTTATCGAAAAAAGGACTTCAGATTCGTGTTCAGCACCCCGAAAACCCCTTAGAGAGTAGGTTTGAAAGCGATTAAACAGAGTTTATTTTTGAGCAATTTTGATGAAAAAACGCGAAAATAACCATGAAGGAAGCGTTTTATCGAAAAAAGGACTTCAGATTCGTGTTCAGCACCCCGAAAAACCCCTTAGAGAGTAGGTTTGAAAGCGATTAAACAGAGTTTATTTTTGAGCAATTTTGATGAAAAAACGCGAAAATAACCATGAAGGAAGCGTTTTATCGAAAAAAGGACTTCAGATTCGTGTTCAGCACCCCGAAAACCCCTTAGAGAGTAGGTTTGAAAGCGATTAAACAGAGTTTATTTTTGAGCAATTTTGATGAAAAAACGCGAAAATAACCATGAAGGAAGCGTTTTATCGAAAAAAGGACTTCAGATTCGTGTTCAGCACCCCGAAAAACCCCTTAGAGAGTAGGTTTGAAAGCGATTAAACAGAGTTTATTTTTGAGCAATTTTGATGAAAAAACGCGAAAATAACCATGAAGGAAGCGTTTTATCGAAAAAAGGACTTCAGATTCGTGTTCAGCACCCCGAAAAACCCCTTAGAGAGTAGGTTTGAAAGCGATTAAACAGAGTTTATTTTTGAGCAATTTTGATGAAAAAACGCGAAAATAACCATGAAGGAAGCGTTTTATCGAAAAAAGGACTTCAGATTCGTGTTCAGCACCCCGAAAAACCCCTTAGAGAGTAGGTTTGAAAGCGATTAAACAGAGTTTATTTTTGAGCAATTTTGATGAAAAAACGCGAAAATAACCATGAAGGAAGCGTTTTATCGAAAAAAGGACTTCAGATTCGTGTTCAGCACCCCGAAAACCCCTTAGAGAGTAGGTTTGAAAGCGATTAAACAGAGTTTATTTTTGAGCAATTTTGATGAAAAAACGCGAAAATAACCATGAAGGAAGCGTTTTATCGAAAAAAGGACTTCAGATTCGTGTTCAGCACCCCGAAAAACCCCTTAGAGAGTAGGTTTGAAAGCGATTAAACAGAGTTTATTTTTGAGCAATTTTGATGAAAAAACGCGAAAATAACCATGAAGGAAGCGTTTTATCGAAAAAAGGACTTCAGATTCGTGTTCAGCACCCCGAAAAACCCCTTAGAGAGTAGGTTTGAAAGCGATTAAACAGAGTTTATTTTTGAGCAATTTTGATGAAAAAACGCGAAAATAACCATGAAGGAAGCGTTTTATCGAAAAAAGGACTTCAGATTCGTGTTCAGCACCCCGAAAAACCCCTTAGAGAGTAGGTTTGAAAGCGATTAAACAGAGTTTATTTTTGAGCAATTTTGATGAAAAAACGCGAAAATAACCATGAAGGAAGCGTTTTATCGAAAAAAGGACTTCAGATTCGTGTTCAGCACCCCGAAAAACCCCTTAGAGAGTAGGTTTGAAAGCGATTAAACAGAGTTTATTTTTGAGCAATTTTGATGAAAAAACGCGAAAATAACCATGAAGGAAGCGTTTTATCGAAAAAAGGACTTCAGATTCGTGTTCAGCACCCCGAAAAACCCCTTAGAGAGTAGGTTTGAAAGCGATTAAACAGAGTTTATTTTTGAGCAATTTTGATGAAAAAACGCGAAAATAACCATGAAGGAAGCGTTTTATCGAAAAAAGGACTTCAGATTCGTGTTCAGCACCCCGAAAAACCCCTTAGAGAGTAGGTTTGAAAGCGATTAAACAGAGTTTATTTTTGAGCAATTTTGATGAAAAAACGCGAAAATAACCATGAAGGAAGCGTTTTATCGAAAAAAGGACTTCAGATTCGTGTTCAGCACCCCGAAAACCCCTTAGAGAGTAGGTTTGAAAGCGATTAAACAGAGTTTATTTTTGAGCAATTTTGATGAAAAAACGCGAAAATAACCATGAAGGAAGCGTTTTATCGAAAAAAGGACTTCAGATTCGTGTTCAGCACCCCGAAAACCCCTTAGAGAGTAGGTTTGAAAGCGATTAAACAGAGTTTATTTTTGAGCAATTTTGATGAAAAAACGCGAAAATAACCATGAAGGAAGCGTTTTATCGAAAAAAGGACTTCAGATTCGTGTTCAGCACCCCGAAAAACCCCTTAGAGAGTAGGTTTGAAAGCGATTAAACAGAGTTTATTTTTGAGCAATTTTGATGAAAAAACGCGAAAATAACCATGAAGGAAGCGTTTTATCGAAAAAAGGACTTCAGATTCGTGTTCAGCACCCCGAAAAACCCCTTAGAGAGTAGGTTTGAAAGCGATTAAACAGAGTTTATTTTTGAGCAATTTTGATGAAAAAACGCGAAAATAACCATGAAGGAAGCGTTTTATCGAAAAAAGGACTTCAGATTCGTGTTCAGCACCCCGAAAACCCCTTAGAGAGTAGGTTTGAAAGCGATTAAACAGAGTTTATTTTTGAGCAATTTTGATGAAAAAACGCGAAAATAACCATGAAGGAAGCGTTTTATCGAAAAAAGGACTTCAGATTCGTGTTCAGCACCCCGAAAAACCCCTTAGAGAGTAGGTTTGAAAGCGATTAAACAGAGTTTATTTTTGAGCAATTTTGATGAAAAAACGCGAAAATAACCATGAAGGAAGCGTTTTATCGAAAAAAGGACTTCAGATTCGTGTTCAGCACCCCGAAAACCCCTTAGAGAGTAGGTTTGAAAGCGATTAAACAGAGTTTATTTTTGAGCAATTTTGATGAAAAAACGCGAAAATAACCATGAAGGAAGCGTTTTATCGAAAAAAGGACTTCAGATTCGTGTTCAGCACCCCGAAAACCCCTTAGAGAGTAGGTTTGAAAGCGATTAAACAGAGTTTATTTTTGAGCAATTTTGATGAAAAAACGCGAAAATAACCATGAAGGAAGCGTTTTATCGAAAAAAGGACTTCAGATTCGTGTTCAGCACCCCGAAAACCCCTTAGAGAGTAGGTTTGAAAGCGATTAAACAGAGTTTATTTTTGAGCAATTTTGATGAAAAAACGCGAAAATAACCATGAAGGAAGCGTTTTATCGAAAAAAGGACTTCAGATTCGTGTTCAGCACCCCGAAAAACCCCTTAGAGAGTAGGTTTGAAAGCGATTAAACAGAGTTTATTTTTGAGCAATTTTGATGAAAAAACGCGAAAATAACCATGAAGGAAGCGTTTTATCGAAAAAAGGACTTCAGATTCGTGTTCAGCACCCCGAAAAACCCCTTAGAGAGTAGGTTTGAAAGCGATTAAACAGAGTTTATTTTTGAGCAATTTTGATGAAAAAACGCGAAAATAACCATGAAGGAAGCGTTTTATCGAAAAAAGGACTTCAGATTCGTGTTCGAAAAAAGGACCCAGATTCGTGTTCAGCACCCCGAAAAACCCCTTAGAGAGTAGGTTTGAAAGCGATTAAACAGAGTTTATTTTTGAGCAATTTTGATGAAAAAACGCGAAAATAACCATGAAGGAAGCGTTTTATCGAAAAAAGGACTTCAGATTCGTGTTCAGCACCCCGAAAACCCCTTAGAGAGTAGGTTTGAAAGCGATTAAACAGAGTTTATTTTTGAGCAATTTTGATGAAAAAACGCGAAAATAACCATGAAGGAAGCGTTTTATCGAAAAAAGGACTTCAGATTCGTGTTCAGCACCCCGAAAAACCCCTTAGAGAGTAGGTTTGAAAGCGATTAAACAGAGTTTATTTTTGAGCAATTTTGATGAAAAAACGCGAAAATAACCATGAAGGAAGCGTTTTATCGAAAAAAGGATTACAGATTCGTGTTCAGCACCCCGAAAAACCCCTTAGAGAGTAGGTTTGAAAGCGATTAAACAGAGTTTATTTTTGAGCAATTTTGATGAAAAAACGCGAAAATAACCATGAAGGAAGCGTTTTATCGAAAAAAGGACTTCAGATTCGTGTTCAGCACCCCGAAAAACCCTTAGAGAGTAGGTTTGAAAGCGATTAAACAGAGTTTATTTTTGAGCAATTTTGATGAAAAAACGCGAAAATAACCATGAAGGAAGCGTTTTATCGAAAAAAGGACTTCAGATTCGTGTTCAGCACCCCGAAAACCCCTTAGAGAGTAGGTTTGAAAGCGATTAAACAGAGTTTATTTTTGAGCAATTTTGATGAAAAAACGCGAAAATAACCATGAAGGAAGCGTTTTATCGAAAAAAGGACTTCAGATTCGTGTTCAGCACCCCGAAACCCCTTAGAGAGTAGGTTTGAAAGCGATTAAACAGAGTTTATTTTTGAGCAATTTTGATGAAAAAACGCGAAAATAACCATGAAGGAAGCGTTTTATCGAAAAAAGGACTTCAGATTCGTGTTCAGCACCCCGAAAACCCCTTAGAGAGTAGGTTTGAAAGCGATTAAACAGAGTTTATTTTTGAGCAATTTTGATGAAAAAACGCGAAAATAACCATGAAGGAAGCGTTTTATCGAAAAAAGGACTTCAGATTCGTGTTCAGCACCCCGAAAAACCCTTAGAGAGTAGGTTTGAAAGCGATTAAACAGAGTTTATTTTTGAGCAATTTTGATGAAAAAACGCGAAAATAACCATGAAGGAAGCGTTTTATCGAAAAAAGGACTTCAGATTCGTGTTCAGCACCCCGAAAAACCCCTTAGAGAGTAGGTTTGAAAGCGATTAAACAGAGTTTATTTTTGAGCAATTTTGATGAAAAAACGCGAAAATAACCATGAAGGAAGCGTTTTATCGAAAAAAGGACTTCAGATTCGTGTTCAGCACCCCGAAAAACCCCTTAGAGAGTAGGTTTGAAAGCGATTAAACAGAGTTTATTTTTGAGCAATTTTGATGAAAAAACGCGAAAATAACCATGAAGGAAGCGTTTTATCGAAAAAAGGACTTCAGATTCGTGTTCAGCACCCCGAAAAACCCCTTAGAGAGTAGGTTTGAAAGCGATTAAACAGAGTTTATTTTTGAGCAATTTTGATGAAAAAACGCGAAAATAACCATGAAGGAAGCGTTTTATCGAAAAAAGGACTTCAGATTCGTGTTCAGCACCCCGAAAAACCCCTTAGAGAGTAGGTTTGAAAGCGATTAAACAGAGTTTATTTTTGAGCAATTTTGATGAAAAAACGCGAAAATAACCATGAAGGAAGCGTTTTATCGAAAAAAGGACTTCAGATTCGTGTTCAGCACCCCGAAAACCCCTTAGAGAGTAGGTTTGAAAGCGATTAAACAGAGTTTATTTTTGAGCAATTTTGATGAAAAAACGCGAAAATAACCATGAAGGAAGCGTTTTATCGAAAAAAGGACTTCAGATTCGTGTTCAGCACCCCGAAAAACCCCTTAGAGAGTAGGTTTGAAAGCGATTAAACAGAGTTTATTTTTGAGCAATTTTGATGAAAAAACGCGAAAATAACCATGAAGGAAGCGTTTTATCGAAAAAAGGACTTCAGATTCGTGTTCAGCACCCCGAAAAACCCCTTAGAGAGTAGGTTTGAAAGCGATTAAACAGAGTTTATTTTTGAGCAATTTTGATGAAAAAACGCGAAAATAACCATGAAGGAAGCGTTTTATCGAAAAAAGGACTTCAGATTCGTGTTCAGCACCCCGAAAACCCCTTAGAGAGTAGGTTTGAAAGCGATTAAACAGAGTTTATTTTTGAGCAATTTTGATGAAAAAACGCGAAAATAACCATGAAGGAAGCGTTTTATCGAAAAAAGGACTTCAGATTCGTGTTCAGCACCCCGAAAACCCCTTAGAGAGTAGGTTTGAAAGCGATTAAACAGAGTTTATTTTTGAGCAATTTTGATGAAAAAACGCGAAAATAACCATGAAGGAAGCGTTTTATCGAAAAAAGGACTTCAGATTCGTGTTCAGCACCCCGAAAAACCCCTTAGAGAGTAGGTTTGAAAGCGATTAAACAGAGTTTATTTTTGAGCAATTTTGATGAAAAAACGCGAAAATAACCATGAAGGAAGCGTTTTATCGAAAAAAGGACTTCAGATTCGTGTTCAGCACCCCGAAAAACCCCTTAGAGAGTAGGTTTGAAAGCGATTAAACAGAGTTTATTTTTGAGCAATTTTGATGAAAAAACGCGAAAATAACCATGAAGGAAGCGTTTTATCGAAAAAAGGACTTCAGATTCGTGTTCAGCACCCCGAAAACCCCTTAGAGAGTAGGTTTGAAAGCGATTAAACAGAGTTTATTTTTGAGCAATTTTGATGAAAAAACGCGAAAATAACCATGAAGGAAGCGTTTTATCGAAAAAAGGACTTCAGATTCGTGTTCAGCACCCCGAAAAACCCCTTAGAGAGTAGGTTTGAAAGCGATTAAACAGAGTTTATTTTTGAGCAATTTTGATGAAAAAACGCGAAAATAACCATGAAGGAAGCGTTTTATCGAAAAAAGGACTTCAGATTCGTGTTCAGCACCCCGAAAACCCCTTAGAGAGTAGGTTTGAAAGCGATTAAACAGAGTTTATTTTTGAGCAATTTTGATGAAAAAACGCGAAAATAACCATGAAGGAAGCGTTTTATCGAAAAAAGGACTTCAGATTCGTGTTCAGCACCCCGAAAAACCCCTTAGAGAGTAGGTTTGAAAGCGATTAAACAGAGTTTATTTTTGAGCAATTTTGATGAAAAAACGCGAAAATAACCATGAAGGAAGCGTTTTATCGAAAAAAGGACTTCAGATTCGTGTTCAGCACCCCGAAAAACCCCTTAGAGAGTAGGTTTGAAAGCGATTAAACAGAGTTTATTTTTGAGCAATTTTGATGAAAAAACGCGAAAATAACCATGAAGGAAGCGTTTTATCGAAAAAAGGACTTCAGATTCGTGTTCAGCAAAAACCCCTTAGAGAGTAGGTTTGAAAGCGATTAAACAGAGTTTATTTTTGAGCGAAAAAACGAAAAACCCCTTAGAGAGTAGGTTTGAAAGCGATTAAACAGAGTTTATTTTTGAGCAATTTTGATGAAAAAACGCGAAAATAACCATGAAGGAAGCGTTTTATCGAAAAAAGGACTTCAGATTCGTGTTCAGCACCCCGAAAAACCCCTTAGAGAGTAGGTTTGAAAGCGATTAAACAGAGTTTATTTTTGAGCAATTTTGATGAAAAAACGCGAAAATAACCATGAAGGAAGCGTTTTATCGAAAGGACTTCAGATTCGTGTTCAGCACCCTGAAAACCCCTTAGAGAGTAGGTTTGAAAGCGATTAAACAGAGTTTATTTTTGAGCAATTTTGATGAAAAAACGCGAAAATAACCATGAAGGAAGCGTTTTATCGAAAAAAGGACTTCAGATTCGTGTTCAGCACCCCGAAAAACCCCTTAGAGAGTAGGTTTGAAAGCGATTAAACAGAGTTAATTTTTGAGCAATTTTGATGAAAAAACGCGAAAATAACCATGAGAGTTTATTTTTGAGCAATTTTGATGAAAAAACGCGAAAATAACCATGAAGGAAGCGTTTTATCGAAAAAAGGACTTCAGATTCGTGTTCAGCACCCCGAAAAACCCCTTAGAGAGTAGGTTTGAAAGCGATTAAACAGAGTTTATTTTTGAGCAATTTTGATGAAAAAACGCGAAAATAACCATGAAGGAAGCGTTTTTATCGAAAAAAGGAACTTCAGATTCGTG